>JASEVX010000014.1:35639976-35714147 GCA_031761405.1 Serripes groenlandicus
GACAAAAGGACGAAAAATGACGTCAGGAAACTAAGTTAGATCACGAAGTTGGAAAAGCTCTACCATATACAGTCCAACCTGTGTTCAAAGACCAACCATAAAAGAGAACAATCTGGTCGTTTTTCACAGGTGGTCTTTTTATTACATGGTCATTTATGCAGTAAAATGAGGAAAATGGAAACCAAACGTGTGATTGCTATAGACATGGGAATTGCTAAACAAAGCTGGTCTTTAGCACAGGTTTTGACTGTATATATTTGCACAAAAGGTCAGGACCAGGTCATTTATGTTAAGTAATACATGGTTTTAACTTGACGTAGTATTTTCCGATGAAACTGATGAATACACGATATTGTACTCCTAAGTTTTAATCTACACCTATAATCCTATTTATACAGTGATTTGTTTTCTTTGCAGATTCTTCTGAAGTCAAATGCCTTACAAAAAACAACCAATTGGATTAGAGAATGAACACGAAAATAATTGTGAAAGTCACTTCCACGCATCATCTAGTTGTTCGATACTGCTGGAAACCAATAGCCTGTTTTCAGTAAACCACATTTTCGACACAATCAAGACACATATTTCGGCATCAATCGGTGATCTAAGATATATCTAAAAATACAACAGTTTATTTGTTAATTGCTCTATGAAAACAAAAGTTATTGTATATGCGACTAATGTATAAACCAGTTTCAAGCTGCGTTCACGCGCTAATTGATCTGGTTCTACATTGTTCAATTATTCACAGGTAGTTTTAAGAAACTCCTGACAACACTGTCCCATTTGCATCTTTTACATAGACCACATGTTTATATACAATTGTATTCAATACGATTAGGTTGCATTTTCCCTGATTACAACACTCTGATTCGATTGGGACAAAGTTCATCAGAGGTGTCCTTTAAAAAACCTTCTGTACGCAAGAGAAAAAGCGTCGCATTGCGGTCCCGGTTGCAAAACAACTAAGAAACACATGTTATGTGAACTGGTCGCCGTGATGTGTAATAATGAATGGAACACTTTTGAAAACGACGCTTATTTCAATTAACATGTATCAATTAAACAGTATGTGACTGGTTTACCATTAATCAAGCATATGTAGATGGAACTGTGCTTGCAAATACCATATGGTTTGATTTCGTAAAGCGCGACTCGGACGAGTTTATAGCTCAGTTTATAACCTTAACTCTTTCAGCGCCAAAGGCAATATTGAGCTTTTTGCAAACAATACAGATTCAGGTGAGTCAGCTCGTAACGAGCTGTCTCACCTGAAATCTGCATTGTTTGGCTGTGAGTTATAAAAATATTTCAAAAATCCTATAACATGAAAATAGAGTCGTCCGAGTTTGAACATGGAAGAGTCTACTTTAAACAATTCGGCGCTGAAAGGGTTGACGTATATATATATTGGACTCGCGATAGCTCGAACATGTTACGACTCGAACCAAATCCTGGAGCAGATCAGGCTTTTGAAACATGTTTTTCTAGATATGACGTTATGTTATAACTGTGTATTTAAGTATAATGAACTACGAAGCTGAACATATAAAAATGTATTTAGAATAACATCGACGGATCACTCGAACACGTCTTTAAATCAAAGAATCTTGTGGTAACTACGAGTTATCGCAAATCCTCTGCGTAAATGGCTGCAAAACATTGGAAACCGGAAATGACTTTATTGATTTTGCTTATTGGAGAGGTTCTTTAAAGGGTCTGTTTCGGAGATTCTTTATGGTCACACTTATTAGAACACATTGTCGATTATTTCTTAACACTTTCAATGCTGATTATTTCTTAACACTTTCAATGCTGATTATTTTTTAACACTTTCAATGCTGATTTTTAAAAAAAAAAAGAACAACATTGAGTTAATCTGTAATAAGCATAGATCTTGATCAGACGGCGTGGACTAGCCGGCTGGCTAGTTACTAAACGTGTAATTCAGGCTTCACAAAAACGGTGCCAGAAGTTAAATTATTAGCGTAAAACCTAAGCGTAACAACACTGGTTTGATAGGTTGTGTTTAAGCATTGAAATCGTGCCAACGTGCCCAGAACGAGCAATGGCACCTTAATTTCCATTCATCATTCGGAATTAAGACTTAAAATCATCAAATGTGAAAAGACAATCTCATGGAATAAAATCACTACAACTCTCTGGATGTCTTTGTGTTTTTATTAGCCCCATTGATTCCATATCAATATGTTTGTCCCCTAAACGGAAACTTCTTTGCACTATTTAAAACTATATTTCTGCAAATGATTATAAAAGAAATCCCATTGTACCACGAATTGGAGACGCCTTCATTATTCCTATTCATCCGTATTCCTATTTACGCTACTTTAAACAACAATAACGAACACTTGTTTGTTTGTTATGTGTGCAGGGTCGATTTCAACAACACAAACGAACATGTGTGTTTGTCATGTAAGACCGGTGTTTGAGTTTCATCAACAACAACAACGAACAATTATTGTAATGTGTATACGGTGCTTTACACCGTTTTCAACCAACAACAACGAACGACTGTTTATTTGTTATATATGCACGGTGTTTTACACCGCTTTCAACAATGTTCAGTGAATTCACGACGATACGTTTTGTAAGTAACCAGTACTACTGGTCCAGTAATCCTGACACCAGCGTGTCAGTGGTAAAAAAGGTGTGAAGCAATTACTTCGATTTTTGAAGTCCCTCGATATGACCCTGCCTGGGATTGAACCCGCGACATACCGCATCGGATACGGATAGTCTACCAACAATAATGGTCCCGCCTTCATGGGAAACGATACCCGGACCTTTTTGAACCGAAATGAGGTTTTGTTAAACTCTGCGAGTACTGAGTAATTCTCCTGGAAGCAGATATCAAGAGTGATTGATATAATCTAAAAAGCTTGTTTCACAATCGATGTAAAATTTATTAGTTTAAACTAAATGAATCCAGCCCAGAATAAAGGCTAATATAAAAATAACTTGTATATAAATTATTACCGATAACTCGGATATATCGCTTACCTCGAACCTTACGTCCCGGAACAGCTACGTCTTTTTAAACCAGTGTAACATCAGTCCTGAATGCTAACATGAGCAATCATAATTATTCCTGTGATGTTTTTTAGATCAGATTTTATCTTTGGATCTTTGGCTTGATTTTCATGATAAACACTTACGTTAGACGGAATTTCGAGGCATACAATATCGAGGGCTTGGCGTGAAACGGTTGTAACTAAACAAATTTTTACCAAGGTTAATCACCTCGCCATAAAGTCTTTATAATCGTTAAATCATTTTTCTTGGTAAACAATGAAAATTTAGGTTCCATTGCTCGTTCTGAGCAATGGCACCTAAATTTGCATTGTTTACAAAGGGGTCAAAATTGCCCCTAAACCAGGGTATTCAAAATAGGTTTTTAGTTACAACCGTTTCACGCCAAGCCCTCGATATCTCGTAGTATAAATCTCACACTCGCACAGGTATCGATCATAGGTAACTTTTGTGACCTTCGCTCTATGGTTCATTCAAATGCAAATAATGTTAACTCCTTTACCACGAACAACACATCTGCAGCAGACGACTTAGTAGATCTTGTCCTACATGGTTCATTCAAATGCAAATAATGTAAACTCCTTTCCCCAAAACAACAAATCTGCAGCAGACGACTTAGTAGATCTTGTGCTACTCGGTTCATTTAATCGCAAAATGTGTTAACCCCTTTACCACGAACAACACATCTGCAGCAGACGACTTAGTAGACCTTGTCCTACATGGTTCATTCAAATGCAAATAATGTTAACTCCTTTCCCAAAAACAACAAATCTGCAGCAGACGACTTAGTAGATCTTGTCCTACTCGGTTCATTCAAATG
Source organism: Serripes groenlandicus (assembly GCA_031761405.1). Lineage (NCBI taxonomy): Eukaryota > Metazoa > Mollusca > Bivalvia > Cardiida > Cardiidae > Serripes > Serripes groenlandicus. The sequence goes on from JASEVX010000014.1 coordinate 35,643,848, forward strand.
CAAATAATGTAAACTCCTTTCCCAAAAACAACAAATATGCAGCAGACGACTTAGTAGATCTTGTCCTACATGGTGCATTCAAATGCAAATAATGTTAACTCCTTTCCCCAAAACAACAAATCTGCAGCAGACGACTTAGTAGATCTTGTCCTACTCGGTTCATTCAAATGCAAATAATGTAAACTCCTTTCCCAAAAACAACAAATATGCAGCAGACGACTTAGTAGATCTTGTCCTACATGGTGCATTCAAATGCAAATAATGTTAACTCCTTTCCCCAAAACAACAAATCTGCAGCAGACGACTTAGTAGATCTTGTCCTATTTGGTTCATTCAAATGCAAATAATGTAAACTCCTTTTCCACGAACAACAAATCTGCAGTAGACGACTTAGTAGACCTTGTCCTACTCGGTTCATTCAAATGCAAATAATGTAAACTCCTTTTCCACGAACAACAAATCGGCAGCAGACGACTTAGTAGACCTTGTCCTACTCGGTTTATTCAAACGCAAAAAATGTTAACTCCTTTTCCACGAACAACAAATCTGCAGCGGACGACTTGGTAGACCTTGTCCTACTCGGTTCATTCAAACGCAAAGAATGTTAACTTCTTTCCCACGAACAACAAATCTGCAGCAGACGACTTGGTAGACCTTGTCCTTCTCTGTTCATTCAAACGCAAAAAATGTTAACTTCTTTCCCACGAACAACAAATCTACAGCAGACGACTTAGTATACCTTGTACTTCTCTGTTCATTCAAACGCAAAAAATGTTAACTTCTTTCCCACGAACAACAAATCTGCAGCAGACGACTTAGTATACCTTGTCCTACTCGGTTCATTCAAACGCAAGAAATGTTAACTCCTTTCCCACAAACAACAAATCTGCAGCAGACGACTTAGTAGACCTTGTCCTACATGGTTCATTTAATCGCAAATAGTATAAACTCCTTTCCCACGAACAACTAATCTGCAGCAGACGACTTAGTAGATCTTGTCCTACATGGTTCATTCAATCGCAAAAAGTATAAACTCCTTTCCCACAAACAACAAATCTGCAGCAGACGACTTAGTATACCTTGTCCTACAGGGTTCATTCAAACGCAAAAAATGTTAACTTCTTTCCCACGAACAACAAATCTGCAGCAGACGACTTGGTAGACCTTGTCCTACTCGGTTCATTCAAACGCAAAAAATGTTAACTCCTTTCCCTCGAACAACAAATCTGCAGCAGACGACTTAGTAAACCTTGTCCTACATGGTTCATTTAATCGCAAATAGTATAAACTCCTTTCCTACAAACAACAAATCTGCAGGAGACGACTTAGTAAACCTTGTCCTACTCGGTTCATTTAATCGCGAAAAGTATAAACTCCTTTCCCACAAACAACAAATCTGCAGCAGACGACTTAGTAAACCTTGTCCTACTCGGTTCATTTAATCGCGAAAAGTATAAACTCCTTTCCCACAAACAACAAATCTGCAGCAGACGACTTAGTAAACCTTGTCCTACATGGTTCATTTAATCGCAAATAATGTTTACTCCTTTACCACGAACAACTCATCTGCAGCAGACGACTTAGTAGACCTTGTCCTACATGGTTCATTCAATCGCAAATAATGTTTATTCCTTTCCCACAAACAACAAATCTGCAGCAGACGACTTAGTATACCTTGTCCTACATGGTTCATTCAATCGCAAAGAGTGTTTATACCTTTCCCAGAGACAACACATCTGCAGCAGATGACTTAGTAGACATTGTCCTACATGGTTCATACCATCGCAAATAATGTTATGTTAACTCCTTTCCCACGAACAACAAATCTGCAGCAGACGACTTAGTAGATCTTGTCCTACATGGTTCATTCAATCGCAAATAGTATAAAATCCTTTCGCACAAACAACAAATCTGCAGCAGACGACTTAGTAGATCTTGTCCTACATGGTTCATTCAATCGTAAATAGTATAAACTCCTTTCCCACAAACAACAAATCTGCAGCAGACGACTTAGTAGACCTTGTCCTACATGGTTCATTCAATCGCAAATAGTATAAACTCCTTTCCCACAAACAACAAATCTGCAGCAGACGACTTACTAGACCTTGTCCTATATGGTTCATTCAATAGCAAATAGTATAAACTCCTTTCCCCGTAAACAACAAATCTGCAGCAGACGACTTAGTAGACCTTGTCCTACATGGTTCATTTAATCGCAAATAATGTTAACTCCTTTCCAACAAACAACAAATCTGCAGCAGACGACTTAGTAGACCTTGTCCTACATGGTTCATTTACTCGCAAAATGTGTTCACTTCTTTCCCACAAACAACAAATCTACAGCAGACTTGTCCTACATGGTTCATTTAATAGCAAAATTTGTTAACTCCTTTCCCACAAACAACAGATCTGCAGCAGACGACTTAGTAGATATTGTCCTACATGGTTCATTCAATCGCACATAGTATAAACTCCTTTCGCACAAACAACAAATCTGCAGCAGACGACTTAGTAGATCTTGTCCTACATCGTTCATTCAATCGCAAATAGTATAAACTCCTTTCCCACAAACAACAAATCTGCAGCAGAGGACTTACTAGACCTTGTCCTATATGGTTCATTCAATCGCAAATAGTATAAACTCCTTTCCCCGTAAACAACAAATATGCAGCAAACGACTTAGTAGACCTTGTCCTACATGGTTCATTAAATCGTAAATAGTATAAACTCCTTTCGCACAAACAACAAATCTGCAGCAGACGACTTAGTAGACCTTGTCCTACATGGTTCATTTAATCGCAAATAATGTTAACTCCTTTCCAACAAACAACAAATCTGTAGCAGACGACTTAGTAGACCTTGTCCTACATGGTTCATTTAATCGTAAAATGTGTTCACTTCTTTCCCACAAACAACAAATCTACAGCAGACTTGTCCTACATGGTTCATTTAATCGCAAAATGTGTTAACTCCTTTCCCAAAAACAACAGATCTGCAGCAGACGACTTAGTAGATCTTGTCCTACATGGTTCATTCAATCGCAATTAGTATAAACTCCTTTCCCATGAACAACCAATATGCAGTAGACGACTTAGTAGAACTTGTCCTATATGGTTCATTCAATCGCAAACAGTATAAACTCCTTTCCCTCGAAAGACAAATATGCAGCAGACGACTTAGTAGACATTGTCCTACATGGTTCATTCAATCGCACAATTTGTAAACTCCTTTCCCACAAACAACAGATCTGCAGCAGACGACTTAGTAGACCTTGTACTACATGGTTCATTCAATCGTAAATAGTATAAACTCCTTTCCCATGAACAACAAATCTGCAGCAGACGACTTAGTAGATCTTGTCCCACATGGTTCATTCAATCGCAATTAGTATAAACTCCTTTCCCATGAACAACAAATATGCAGCAGATGACTTAGTAGACCTTGTCCTATATGGTTCATTCAATCGCAAACAGTATAAACTCCTTTCCCTCGAAAGACAAATATGCAGCAGACGACTTAGTAGACATTGTCCTACATGGTTCATTCAATCGCACAATTTGTTAACTCCTTTCCCACAAACAACAAATCTGCAGCAGAGGACTTAGTAGACCTTGTCCTACATGGTTCATTCAATCGCAAATAGTATAAACTCCTTTCCCACAAACAACAAATCTGCAGCAGACGACTTAGTAGATCTTGTACTACATGGTTCATTCAATCGTAAATAGTATAAACTCCTTTCCCATGAACAACAAATCTGCAGCAGAGGACTTAGTAGACCTTGTCCTACATGGTTCATTCAATTGCAAATAGTATAAACTCCTCTTCCCATGAACAACAAATCCGCAGCAGACGACTTAGTAGATCTTGTCCTACATGGTTCATTCAATTGCAAATAGTATAAACTCCTTTCCCATGAACAACAAATCCGCAGCAGACGACTTAGTAGACCTTGTACTACATAGTTCATTCAATCGTAAATAGTATAAACTCCTGTCCCATGAACAACAAATCTGCAGCAGACGACTTAGTAGATCTTGTCCTACATGGTTCATTCAATTGCAAATAGTATAAACTTCTTTCCCATGAACAACAAATCCGCAGCAGACGACTTAGTAGACCTTGTACTACATGGTTCATTCAATCGCAAATAGTATAAACTCCTTTCCCACAAACAACAAATCTGCAGCAGACGACTTAGTAGATCTTGTACTACATGGTTCATTCAATTGCAAATAGTATAAACTCCTTTCCCAAGAACAACAAATCTGCAGCAGACGACTTAGTAGACGTTGTACTACATGGTTCATTCAATCGTAAATAGTATAAACTTCTTTCCCATGAACAACAAATCTGCAGCAGACGACTTAGTAGATGTTGTACTACATGGTTCATTCAATTGCAAATAGTATAAACTCCTTTCCCACAAACAACAAATCTGCAGCAGACGACTTAGTAGACCTTGTACTACATGGTTCATTCAATCGTAAATAGTATAAACTCCTTTCCCATGAACAACAAATCTGCAGCAGACGACTTAGTAGACCTTGTCCTACATGGTTCATTCAATCGTAAATAGTATAAACTCCTTTCCCATGAACAACAAATCTGCAGCAGACGACTTAGTAGATCTTGTCCTACATGGTTCATTCAATTGCAAATAGTATAAACTCCTTTCCCATGAACAACAAATCCGCAGCAGACGACTTAGTAGACCTTGTACTACATAGTTCATTCAATCGTAAATAGTATAAACTCCTGTCCCATGAACAACAAATCTGCAGCAGACGACTTAGTAGATCTTGTCCTACATGGTTCATTCAATTGCAAATAGTATAAACTCCTTTCCCATGAACAACAAATCCGCAGCAGACGACTTAGTAGACCTTGTACTACATGGTTCATTCAATCGCAAATAGTATAAACTCCTTTCCCACAAACAACAAATCTGCAGCAGACGACTTAGTAGATCTTGTATTACATGGTTCATTCAATTGCAAATAGTATAAACTCCTTTCCCATGAACAACAAATATGCAGCAGACGACTTAGTAGACCTTGTACTACATGGTTCATTCAATCGTAAATAGTATAAACTCCTTTCCCATGAACAACAAATATGCAGCAGACGACTTAGTAGATCTTGTACTACATGGTTCATTCAATTGCAAATAGTATAAACTCCTTTCCCACAAACAACAAATCTGCAGCAGACGACTTAGTAGACCTTGTACTACATGGTTCATTCAATCGTAAATAGTATAAACTCCTTTCCCATGAACAACAAATCTGCAGCAGACGACTTAGTAGATTTTGTCCTACTCGGTTCATTTAATCGCAAATAGTATAAACTCCTTTCCCACAAACAACAAATCTGCAGCAGACGACTTAATAGATATTGTCCTACTCGGTTCATTTAATCGCAAAATGTGTTAATTTCCCACAAACACCAAATCTGCAGCAGACGACTTAGTAGACATTGTACTACATGGTTCATTCAATCGTAAATAGTATAAACTCCTTTCCCATGAACAACAAATCTGCAGCAGACGACTTAGTAGATATTGTCCTACTCGGTTCATTTAATCGCAAAATGTGTTAATTTCCCACAAACAACAAATCTGCAGCAGACGACTTAGTAGATATTGTCCTACTCGGTCAATTCAATCGCAAATAGTGTTAACCCCTTTCTCACAAACAACAATTCAGCAGCAGACAACTTTGAAAAGACTTTTACATAATATCGATGCGCGACAAAATATATGTGAAAAGTAAATGCGAATAAATATACTTTAAATGTATTTAATATACCAAGATATGACGCTACTGATTCGATTCTCATTTGAAATACATATATTCAAGAAAATGACATTGCGAAACACTTCGGAATTAGACAAGATCTATCAATTAAATTGTCTTTTTATTGAATAACAGTACAATGTCAAGATGGAAAATTGATTGATTAGCTAGTGCTTAACACACTTTCATAAATTGTTCAGCAGCTTTTTTTTTGGTAAGTTACCAGTTGTACTGGTCAATTAATCCCGACACCAGCCAGTCCGTCGTTGCGCTAATTCCGCAACCCTGAACGCCAAGGAGGGCAGCAATTACTATCAAGACGGAAAGCATGCATTCTCTGAATAAGCCGAATAAGGTATTCTATCTTACATGTATGCCCTTTACCTCTTCGATGGTTAAGTGGTAGAGCGTCCGCCTCTGTTGTGGGAGGTTGCGGGTTCGATCTCTTCTAGGGTCATACAAAATATTTTGAAAATTGTAGTTCTGATTCCCTTAATCCCGATTATGTCAACGAAGCTATTCAATGGTTTTGTAGTACTAACACTAGTCTACGTTAGTGAACTTTGGAACACAACGTGTCTTAGGCTGATAAAGATACAGTTAACAAGTTATTGTAGTAAAATGTATCAAGGGTTTTAAAACAAGGACAAGATCATGTATTCGGAAATAAACGATTGGTACCTATCGTCTATCATCTAAAATGATATATAAATTACTCAAGTTAAACAAAATGGATCAGTGGGTAATAATATGCTTATAATAACAATTTTATTTAAGAATGGATGTTCTGATGACCCAACATAAGAACTAATCTGATCCCGATTCATCTGGTCATTACCTCTCCTAAGGCAAAAACCGAGAGACTTTTAATATAAATGAGAAGTGCGCACGACTGTCGGGCGTAATCAATGGCAGCTAGATGTACATCTATGGATAGTTATATGAACATTTCGACGTATTTGGAACTTAGATAATATAACCATAAAGGAATAGAAAACAATGTGCGGACATGGTTTTATTCTTTTTGCGTTTACAAATAAAAAATGGAACAGTTATTAGTCCAGACAACGTTCTCGGTACGTGACATCGAACTTTAAGATCCTAGCTACGTTTCCAATAATGAGGTTTATTATGTCGGTAAAATTCACCTATTACATCTAGTAAATCGCAAATGTATTCCCTGACGTTTATACACAATCCATTACAAGTCATTAGAGGTTTAATCCCTGCTATTTGCCGAAGACTGGGTACGTATTGTCTATTAAATATAGACAATGCAGATATAAACAATGCAGGACTCCTGCCGCCTTAAACTAACTGTAAACTATTAGTAAATATTGTTGTTTATATATCATTATGCATCCGACAACTTGAGATTGAAAGTGAATGTCGACTCAAAATGTTCTAGGTTTGAACAGTTTCACACTGTAATTTACTCAAGTGTTATTTACTATGTAAATTACTTATTGTCAGAACAGTGGTGGGAACCATTCCGGATGAAGACGTTCATAACGAATAGTATTAAACACGTTATGTGTGTATTTCTTTGTTTGACACCAAAAAAGCGTTGTTTATTCTAAACATATGGTGCAAACTTTAAGTGGTATGGCTAACGAAGCCGATCCCAGTAGATCAGTCGGTAGCAACGCAGGCTGTTAATCCAGATGTTGAGAGTTCAAAACCCAGCTCGGCACTTTCTTTCTGACGTTTGAAAAATGCCACTTTGACAAGATTCATGCGAAATGCTGCCTGTTGCTTATTAAGGCTGTTGTGTGGATATTTGGCGGTCGTGAAAAAAGCCAGGAAACACACGAGTAGGTTATCTGGACGCCATGCTATGACTGAAAAGTTGTTGAAAACTGGTTTAAACCCCAACCAATTAATCAATTGCTGAAGAAATCATCTCTGACTTTTCACAAAAGATTATTTTGAAAGGTTCCAGCCCAGTTATTGAATGGAAATTTTAATGCTCGAACACTTATTGATTTATGGCTTTAACTGTCTAAAGCACTTTATGCAACAGATCTCTGCATTCAGAAATCACACACAGTTCCCAGACGCACTCATCTCATTTGAAGTTACCAATACGTTATCAAGGACATTTCAATGAACAAAATTGGTAAATCTCTCTTTATGTAATTGTGTGTTTAGTAATGTTTTAATCATTGTTCAATTTTTCAATACTGTTCAGCTTGCTGTTTTGGGGGATAATGCACCTCGAAAAAGAAAAAAAATGAATATAATACGAACACTTTATGAATAAGTTTAATCCCTGACAATACCAGAACTTTTCTGATAAGGGAGGTAATTTATATGTTGTGAAACTGATTTTGATACCTTGATACTCTCCCTTTTTAAACAATGTGTTGCCAACTTCTGTCGTAAAAGTATGCTTAGTTTCTCGATTAACCTTTTCCGACTTATAAACGAATTCTGACGCTCTGCAGCAGAAGACCTTTGTAAATGATGTGGCAAAAGAAGGAAATGCTCATAATGGGCACAACGATTTTAGCTCGTCTGTTTTACGAAGAAATACGGTCGAGTAATTGAGATACCCTTGGCGTCGTCGTCGTCGTCGTTTTTGTCGTCTGCGACTGCGTCTTCCCAAAATGAAAAGCTTACCTCATATCTCAAAATCTGTTCCACGACATTTTGGTATACATCCTAAAACTAAATATAAATTCTACATTTTCAAAAGAAATGTGGTACACATGTTACTCGAGACAATACGCATGTATAGACCTATTCAATTAACTCTAGCATTAGTCTTTACTCAGTAATACCTCTGTTTCGACATGTAACACAACAGACGAGCGAAGGCTATCGCTTCGCGGCGCTCTTGTCTACTCTAATCAATAAGAATACTTTAGTTTATAGCGATTAACTGTAAATATACCTAGATGTTTTCAAATGTGTCTGCTGTCTAATTGTTGTATGTTGGAAAAGGTTAAACCGTGTAACATCCAACACGTGTGGCCTCATCCTGACCGCGTCTATCGAAGTGTTATCTTAACCCTTTCCCATTTACAGACTCTTTCTGACGCTTGAGCAGCAGACGACTTTTAAAAACAGTGTAGCAAAGGAGAAATTGCTTATAATGAACGTTCATTTAACATTTATTTATAGATATTTATTTTATATTTGCGAAGGTGCTTTCAAAATCGTCTGCTGCTGTTTTGTTATAGCAATTGTATTTCCATTGACAACTCCAAATTTTCTATTTAGTTTTTCGTTTCCTTTTAATTTAGGTAGGTAAAATAGATTTGGTTTATTCTTACGTATTGTATTTAATACTAGATAAGTAGGGCACTAAATTCATCGGTTTCGATCTTCACTCGCGGCTGTCTTGGTGGAGTGTTCATGGACAAGGCCCGTATTCTAGCCAATACATGTATATGAATATGTGAATTGTCAATGTGATATAATTAAAGTAATGTTATAAACGACGGTAAACACTAACTAAGAAAACCACACTAAATTCACATTAATGTATTAGAAGAATTCTAGATAAAATGCAATTGAAGTTCAATGTTAGCCTTTTACATATTGAAAACATTACAATAAAATTAAAAGTGGAAATCCGCAAATTAAGTCAAATTAATGCATTATCACGAGATGACAGAGTGTATGGAGAATATAATATATGAAAAATATAGTTACTATAGTTTTCCCTTTCAACAATTAGCAAATTATTTTACCAAACTTTTAAAATCTTTATAAATACAAATATTGTTTAAGTTGAAGACGTTGTGGCCAAAAGATAATTTGAACATGGCGAGCAATTTGCCCTTAAATAGGTAATAGTCACCGCCTGTGAATACATATGGTACACTTGTCAATAAATGTATTTATCAACATAATGTTCACCTCTAGTGGTTATTTATAAATCTGCTATATGTCAATTTAACTGAAAACAGCGAATCTGCCGCAGTAATGTTAAACCCCACATACCCTGAGCGCCAATGAGCGAAATAACCATTACTACCATTTTATAGTATTTGTTGATGACCCGGCCGGGTATCGAACCCATAACGTCCGGCACCCGAAGCGGACGCTATACCGTTACATCAACGCACCGATCCTTATATAAGTAAACGTGTTTGTTTGTTTTATGTTCTCTTTACATACTTTATTCACTATCTTTTGTTTTATTTACATCTATACATGTAGCTTTATATAGAGATTGCAGTTTTGTTTTGCGTTTCGTAATGACTTTCCGGAAAAATACAAAACGGGAATGTCACTGGTGGCAGCCATGTCTGACATGTCCAAACATTCATCTACCGTTGTGGATTCAATAGGATGACTTCTCCGTCATCTGTGTGCGATAGGTTTGTCAAGAGTTCGATTGTTTGCTTATAACTTCATTTATGTTTGCGAGATTCCCTTCATACCTGCAACACTGACTGATACGCAGGGTGATCAAGACATCACTCAACTGAAGCTGTGTCGTTTTACAGTAATTCTATTGCTCAACGAGTTCTAACAATTACATAAAAAAAGGTCAGTGTGATATGGGTACATCGTTTTATTGGACTAATATGAACACATATAGTTTGCCGGCCCCCGAGACATGGTTGCAAAGTAAGCAAACGTGCGCGAGAAAATGTTACCGACGGGTGCCAGAAAGAATGTTTTGGTTAACAGAATGGCGCGCACTGTGCATGCGTACTAGTTAACGATTTAAATGTTCGGACAAAAGAATAAGTGAATCGAACGTAACAAAACGGACGAAATCAATAATTATCACAAACACTTGCCTGGATGATTTTATCATTTAAAGATTAAGGTGAGTGAAAATGTTATATAGTTGGGGCTCTAACTTCCCCGCCCCCCCCCCTCCCAGAATTTGAATATAAATTTAACAAAACCAAGGCCGAGTCGATCGTTACAGCAGAACATATTCTGACAATGTGGGCGGAGCCAAATGATATTGAAATGCTCAGCGCGACGGATGTTTACAAAATGTGGTCATGCGCAGAAGTTTATTTGTATTTTCATTTCAGGGGACCGGCTAACTAGATTGTACACAAGTGTTCTTAAGAACACGCTGAATCATGTGTTTATTCGCCACCACATAACAACTGATAATTTATTATTTGGTAATACACCGCACTCATTTTATAAAAAACATTAAAAGCAAGGCCTGGTATGTTTTAGTACTTCAATGGCTTTGGCAATTTTATATATAACGGTTTAAAATATGGTTCTTTAGATTTAATATATATATGCATTTAAAAAGAGGACTCTTGACAAATCTTGAAAATGATTTTAGTTATAGACGTTGTGTAGAAACTGCCCATGACAATTAATGTTATACAATTTCATGCGGTGAAGATGGTGAACCTCAATATATACGCGCAAACACCTCGTACCTTGTTTGTTCGCGAGAACCTAGTGAACCTCAAAACAATCGTCTGAATACCTCGTTGATTAATTGATTGGGGTTTAACGCCGTTTTAACAATATCTCAGTCATATCACGGCGTCCAGTTCACCTACTCATGTGTTTCCTGGTTTTCCCACACCAGTACTTTACACAACTATTTTCCCAAGCAACTGGTTATCCATTCAATTATAGAGATTTTCCATGTTTTGACAAAATATGTTCAAAGTCGTCTGCTGCAGAATTATCTTATGAGGGAAAGGGTTAAATTACACACACACACGTCCATTTCCCTTATAGTCACACATCGAGGGCTTGGCGTGAAACAGTTGTAACTTAAAATATTTTTTGAAAACCCTGGTTTAGGGGCAATTTCGACCCTTTTGTAAACAATGCAAATTTAGGTGCCATTGCTCAGAACGAGCAATGGCACCTAAATTACCATTGTTTACCAAGAAAAATTACCAATTTTAGTTACAACCGTTCCACGCCAAGCCCTCGACATCATTGACTTGAAACCGATATGGTTAACTTGTCAATATTTATAAACATTTATTTGGACTCTTAAGGTTTTGATAGACATGGAAAAAGCTGCTATTTGTATTGTGTTTTTTGCCGCTTTCAATAGGAATTAGCGATCATTATCCGATCCTATGTACAAGAAAGTTAAATTATAAAGACAAAATCAATTCACATAATTTTATAAAATACAGATCATTTAGGTCATTTTCAGAGGAGTCATTTTTATCAGATCTTATCAGCATCCCCTGGGGTAATCTAAACAACACTGATACTAATGAAGTACTTCACACTTGGGTGTCTAATTTTTCAAGTGTTGTAGATAATCACGTCCCAATTAGAATTCACAGAGTTAAACACTTAAAACAACCAGATTGGTTTACACCTGATATTTTAGATGAAATTAAAGAACGTGATACATTTAAGGCTAAAAATGATATGGATAACTACAGAGCTTCAAGAAATAAAGTTAGTACATTGATAGATAATTCTAAAAAAGAATCTTATGAAAGAAAAATTGAGGAAGGAAAATCAGACCCTAAAACAGTTTGGAAAATATTTAAAGAACATGGTGCGTCTACAAAAAAGACATACAACTGTAATTTAATAAAAAGCATTCATAAAGATGGAATAGATATTACTGATAACCAAGATATTGCAAATACTTTTAATAACTTTTTTGTAAACGTAGCCGCTAACTTAAAAGAACCTATTCCAACTTCAAATTTTGATAAAGTAAATGATTTTGTAAAAACAAAAGTTCCTGATCTTATGTATTTTCACATTCCTCTGATTACGGAATCCCAAACGCGTAAAATGTTAAATAATTTAGATGTATCCAAAGCTACAGGACTTGACCAAATAGGGCCAAAACTTTTAAAATTATCAGCCGATGTTATATCAAATAATCTTACGTATGTTATAAATTGTAGTATAAAACAAGGTGTTTTCCCAGATGAATGGAAATGCGCAAAAGTTAATCCTTTATTTAAAAAAGGTTCATCAAATGATGTAAATAACTATAGGCCAATATCAATTTTACCTACTCTTTCAAAATTGATTGAAAAACATGTGCATGATTCATTTGTTAATTACCTTAATCATTATAAATTATTATGTAAATCCCAAAGTGGGTTTAGAAAAAAACATAGCTGCGAAACAGCATTAGTATGTATGATAGATAAATGGTTAACAATGGTATGGTATTAAATGCTTCAAAAACAAAAGTAATATTGATAACGACACCCCAGAAACGGACAAGATTAGTTAATCAACCTCTAAATTTGAAATATAAAGACTTAAATCTGGAAATCACAACAGGTGATAAAATTCTTGGCATATATATAAATGAAAACCTTAAATGGGATACGCATATAAAATTTCTTAGGAAGAAAATATCTAGTAATTTGTGGCTATTATCAAGAATTAAAGTAATTATTCCTGTTAATTATAGAATAATGTTTTACAAAGCCTATGTCCAACCACATCTTGACTATTGTAGTATCATTTGGGGTAGTACAAAACAATCAAATATCCAGGTTTTAGTGCGATTACAACGAAGAGCATGTCGTATCATTCTAGGTGAACAATATACCACTTTAAGCGAGGCTTTACATATAATTAATTCTCTTAATATTGAACAGATGGTTTCACTTCATAAAGCCAAATTTATGTACAGGGTATCGCAAAATGCAGTCCCGTTATATATTCAAAATATGTTCAATTACAATGTCAGGCGTCCAAATCAATTACGTTCTTCAAATAAATCGGATTTTTTAATACCCAAACCAAATAAAGAACTTTTTAAAGGGAGTATGTCTTACTCTGGGGTAAAAGTATGGAATAACATTCCAAATGAAATAAGACAGAGCGAAAGTATTAAAAGTTTCACAGTAAATTATACTAAGTGGATAAATTCGAATCAACAGTCATAAAGCTAAAATTGTAAATATGGCCATATGTAAGTCTGTAAGTTAAACCTCTGCCGCCATATGTATGTATTATGTTGTTGTGTAACATTGTTATCATGTTGATCATGTTTATGAATAATGCTAACTTTGAATTTGTTATGCTGATTGTTATATTGCTATATAATTATGTATTTGTATGTATGTAAATATTGCTTTAGAGGGCCCCAAGGAAGATTAGTTTATACTAATTGGGTTACCCTCTGTAAATAAAGACTTTCATTCATTCATTCATTCATTCATTCATTCATTCATTCAGTTATACCACGGCATTTTCTGGGTATTTTACTTGTCCATTTATCCTGACACCAATGAGATATATAGGGAACAACCTTGAAACTCTTCTTGGCTGAAACTAAAAAGCCTAGAGCTTAGCTTTTTGATGTGTGGTCCTACACATATATTGTTCAGATTATGCTCCCGGGTCAAAATTGGCCACGCCCAGGGGGTTCCCTGTTTTACATAGAGATATACAGGGGAAATACCTAGATGAATAAATGAACCATAATTTATACAAAATACGTGGTAGAGACATTACCCTTGCACTTAGAGAGTCGCCTGATGATGAGGATGATAAAGTATTCTGCCCCTGGGGTAAACATTGGACCCGGTGAATCAGTGAGTCTATCGTAATGCTAACCCTACACTCCAGAGCGCCAAGGTCGGGAAGCTTTTACTTAAATTGTTTTTTGGTATTTGGTATGACCCGGTCGGGGATCGAACCTGAATGTTACATTACAATACAATTATATCCGAGATTTTCAATTAATTTCTAAAACTATTCTTATGTCATATGTATTCTTGTTACATACAACGATATATGCGAACAGGTACAGGCATCCATCTTTTTCGGCGATAGCTGATTTTGTTGGGTTTTGACCTAGATGTTAAACAAATGATCTAGATTGTAGACCAATCAAATGTTGTATTTAATGAAAAATATCGAAGAAATAAAGGAAATGAAACGTTTTTATTGGTTCATAGTTAAGTTGGCGATCCTAGAGAGGCACTAATTAGGGAAGTTTTAAATGAAATGTTCTGCATACTAACTTTTAATTGTTTTCCTTAAGAAATAAGTTTCAGTGAAACAAATCAATGAAAAAATGAGTTGAATAATCTGTTTATTACATTTCATTGTTATTTTTTGTAATACATTAATTTTTTAAATATGTGTCTTCAACCATAGTTTATATTTACTGTGGAATATTGTTTGTCGTTTTACCTACTTTGCGCATTATTTTCGGATGAGGCGTGGCCATGGAAAGAAGGCAGGGGCATGATTGCGCAGTTGTGTAGTAGATTATAAAAATGTAATACACTGGTGTGTAATAACAATACATCAACGATTATGAATTTTCTTTCACCGAGATATTCTTATCTTTGATGGATAGAAATGTAATAAAAAGTTGTAATACATTTTTGTGCTTCTTGTCTGTATTCACAGAGACAACACGTACATGTACACCATTCAGTTTTTATCTCTACTTTACGCAGGCTCTAGATAACGTTAAATTTATCCTTTCCTACGCTCAACAAAGTAGCACCAAGCAGAGGACGACTATACAACATCAGAGCAAACATGGACAATCTGTATAGTTGGCCATATTGTTAGAGTTGAAGGCATTGTGACAAAAGTTGAGTTTGCTCATGGTGAGTAATGTACGACCAATCTTGTCACAATATTGGTAAAGTCGCCTACATCTGTCACTTTTGTGAACGCGATCTATTCTTAAGGGCTGTTTAAAACGTTCACTCAATCTGATATTTATTGAAAACCATATATCGATCGTACATGTATAGTTACATGCCAGGTGGATAAAATAACCAACTAATATATAACCAGACGATTATACTCACAACACGTCATTAGGTCACCAATGCATTTGATCATGTGTTAAAGTAAGGTTATAAGTGGGTTTGAAAGGGATGTCAGAAAAATAAATCAGTTAGTTGTGCCTGTTACCGCTACCTAGTTCATATGCTAAAGAACGAAATAAAGTCTTATGTTAATCACTCACCGATAGATAAGTGAATGTAATGTATTAATTAATTTATCCCATCACTCTCGTATACGTTAATATAAATAAGGTTCGTGTGTTTCGGAATCGGCTAATCTTGGTAACAAAAGTCGGACTCTGTGCACCTGAAAGCAAGATAAAGAAACACCGATGTCACTATATCAGCCGTTCAGTGAGAAAACAAACTGCGTAAAATATCGACCCTGATCACCTTCAACATGCCACGCAGGGTAATCCGGACATACATTTTTCACCTCCTGTGGAATTTCTGTTTCAGGAATCATTACTCTATATCCCCCTTAGACGGAATGTGTCGGCCCGGATTAGCCTGCGCTTATTTCGCAGATACCATAATGTTGGTTTTCTCGCGGATCAGCTCATATTTCAGCAAAAACTACACACTTTTTCGACATTTCAGTCCAGGTTTAACGTCTCACCAGTTACACTGTAATTAGTTTGAAATTATATTTGTTTACTATGGCAAAGCAATGCTAATTGTATGCAGTAGCATATCTTTGTGTAAGCTTCCATGTTTGCCATGTCAATTTTGTAAATAGGTATGTGAATGTGGTGTACTCGGGCCAGAGGTCATTTAAAATGCCTTATCATTTAACTTGGACATTTTTAATCCGAATAGTATATTTGGAACGTGGTTTTTAGCTCGTCTGTTTTTCCAAGAAAAAATGTCGTGTTTTTGTGATACGTTTATCGTCGTTGTTGTCGTCTGTGTCATCGTCGTGTGTGTCGTCTTAATACACATGTTCATAGAAACAATAGACATGTTCATACCAAGTCACAAAACTCTGGCTTTAATAATTATTCAGTAATGCCCCTTTTTCGAATGAAATAAAAAACCGGACGCGCGTTGGCCTTCGCTCTTCTTTTTAATTTTAGCAATTTTAGTCGTATTGTCACAGTAGAAACCAATTGTTCTACCAATCCAGTCATGACCCAACAGTACATACGTACTTGCAATGGACTCGCGATACTTCGAGTTATTGAGTTATCAACATGGTCTAATGATCGCTTAATTAATGTTTAATTTGTTTGAATATTTTCAGCTTCGTATTTCATTTATGTTTAAATGTTATTGTAGAAAATTAGTCAGTGAAAACAAAAGATCACAGCGAAACATATCACCTTCCTTTCAAAACAATGTCGCCTAAGATACTTCGAATTCAGCTATGTTCTTCGCCGTTTGGTTTTATGGTAAATAAACAGAAACACTGTCAAACAACATCCATTTGTGGTATTATTATGAGTTCAAAGATGTCTCATTTGTACTTCTGTATCGTACACTGAGGTATGAGTCTATGTATTGGAAAATGTACAAGATTGTTGTTCACAGTCTAATCAAGATCCACACTTTATATAAATATGTAATAATCTGTTGTCAACTTGTGTTATAGGTTCTGATAAGGCTAGCTTGGGTGATGTTTGCGATGGTCTGAGCCTCCATTAATGAGAAATGGCAACTTGTACCCTTTCGTATGCACTGTCTCATTTAAGCTCGCAGTACAATGTGATAACGTTACAAACGTAGACGCTAATTTCGGTTTATCTACGCAGTTATCTTTAACACTTTCGCAAATAAAGACGCTGGCTGAAGTATCTTTAAAATATATAAATCTTTATTGCTATTATTGGTTGTACTATTTACAGAATGCATAGCTTTCATCACATACATGTTTGCGATTTCTTTAAACGACCAAATAAAAGAACAACAAATGCAAAGCATTCAGAGCAGTAAATGACATCTTGAATGAAGCATATTTAAAACTTTCATGAAACATGCGATAAACTTTCAATTGTAAAAACAACGCCCAGGGAGGCGTAGGCCGTAAGAACGGCCTACCCCTCCCTGGGCGTTTGGGAATTTGAGTAAATCGCATTGGATTCAATCGATTACAATATACAACAGCAGATGTATTGATCTAAGTTGAAAATGGAGAGCGCAATACGTACTTACTGGCTACGTTCTTCTTGTCTATCCAATGCAAAATAAATAGCGCGCTGAAGAGCATACAAAATAGGTACGCTTCTAATTGGATCAACCATGTCGTCTTTGGTGAAGTTGACAACTGGGAAAACTGCGTTCTCTGGTACTCCAAACAACGTCTTGACCATCTGCACCAAATTGTACACGTCGATGCTAGTGTAGATTTGTTGTATATCATTTGCAATTGTCTCACATATTAGGTCTGTCTTTGTTATCACTACTATTCTTGCAACATCTGAATTGGAAATGAATATATCATTGATAAGTTAAAGGCGCTGAAGTCCAGATTATAGATAGTATAGTCAAAGTTTTAAAACCGTATAAAAGTTGTCTTGAAAAGTTAAAATCATAATTCTGGGATTAAGTAAGAGAAATAATTACACTTTACAGTACAATACACATTTAAATATTCATCGTTTATGCTTCATTTTAACTACCCTGTAAACCAAATGTTGTACATGTTCATGACTTTCTATTTACTGTTTTGCAACATTTACTGACAAAACAGTTTTGAACTATTTATTAATTACTTTGTTGTTACTATAAGCAATATTTACAGAAATTCTAACATTTGAAAATGTTGATCTCCATCTAGTGTTCAGCACCTCTAAACAAAACAAAAATGTCACAATTGTCCTCGAACAATCCCTCAGTTTATGATCCGTCGCGAATCCTGGCTGTCACGACGTATTAGCACGTAATATAACGTGTTATCAAAGGATACTATTATGATTCAAAATGTATTAATTTTGTTATCGTAAATCATTTCTAATACTAACATCTCTTTTCAACATTGTCTGCCAAATTCGGATTTGTATTGACCAATGATTATGGGTTTATTTGATGCATCCATACTTTTTCTTTTAATTAACTTTTCTCAGTTCAGCACTTTTCTTACATGTCAAAATATATTTTTTATATGTTATAAATAGCGCAGCTTTTTCTTTTAAGTTTTACTATGGAAACGTATAGTGAACCCCCTTAAATATTACATTAGAAGAGTATGGCAACATTTTACATAATACCTATAATATACGTTTACATTTCATCTATACTTATACGTTATTGTCTATTCATCTCCTGATTTGCGTTGAAGATATAATATTTCATTAATATACGAAATATCAAGAAGTAAGTACTTACTTTTTGTGTCTTTACATCTTCTTATCTAATTTGCATTTATATATTGTGAATGTGATATATTATATCACTATTGTTAAGTGATGTTAATAAACAAATATATGAAACACGCGTGTTTATGTTTAGTTCACATCTTTGCTCAATGTATGTTGATCAATAGTATATAAAATGCTCAAACCTAAAAAGATAGTTTTCCATACGGAGGACCTGCTCGTTAACTTTTGAATTATCTCTAAGTGCTGTTTGTGTAAGACTTTTGGATTACCAAAGTATCTTTGACTTATTTGAGTACACGTAAACATGAGTTATACTTTTTGTTATAAAACAATTGTGTGTTCCTGGTAATGGACTTTTAGGGGAATCAAGTATGAGGGATGGGAACATGGGGACTCTTTTTGCTTAGCTTCCTTGGTATCCTCTTCATATTTGTGTAACGAATGTTCACTCTATTATTGGAGGTCCAATTTACATGAAATAGGAAATCTCTTGTGAAAAAAGAAATTGTTAAAGCTTTCTTTTTGTGTTGAGTTATCACTCCCTACCACACAGATAATTTGCATTATACAACATATTTCATCTGAAACACGTAAACATGAGTTATACTTTTTGTTATAAAACAATTGTGTGTTCCTGGTAATGGACTTTTAGGGGAATCAAGTATGAGGGATGGGAACATGGGGACTCTTTTTGCTTAGCTTCCTTGGTATCCTCTTCATATTTGTGTAACGAATGTTCACTCTATTATTGGAGGTCCAATTTACATGAAATAGGAAATCTCTTGTGAAAAAAGAAATTGTTAAAGCTTTCTTTTTGTGTTGAGTTATCACTCCCTACCACACAGATAATTTGCATTATACAACATATTTCATCTGAAATAATTTCGAATCAGGCTATTAGTTTCAATGAAGAAGAAAGTCAAAACTTGCACTATGCATTATATAAAAGTGTTATATCAAAATCCCTGGCGGCCAAGCGTATATCTATTTTGGTAAAATGCCACATAAGGATTATGTATGTGTAAATATTTGAAAGATTGCCTGACACATTCAGAGGAGACAATTTCCAAACTTCCAAAGAGTTGAATTGTAACAGCGACCAAGCTTTAGGTCGATACAGTTGGTTACGTTAGTTTGGGCAGAGGGTCACGTACGAAACATTCATGTGAAATATTTTGTTTGGGACAATCCTTCAAAATCAAAAGTGACTATTATGTTGCAGTAACATTCCATGGCTTTATATTGTACTACGAGTCTCATTGATAATTTGATATATCGCCAGAACGAAGGTTGAGAGAGATGTGTCCAAGCACAGAGAAGACGATACAAAGCCAGGTATCTTTACTGCAACACCATTTCGTGTATCATATACCTAGTATAACTTTTTAAGGCAGAATAAAAATTGATTGATTGTTTGGAGTCTTACGCCGCTTTCAACATATTTTTAGTTACATCACGGATTTTTTCCGAGGTAAGTTACCACTTCTACTGGCCTTTTATCCCAACACCAGTCAGTCATTCGTAATTCTAACGCCCAACCCTGATCATCTTTCAAGTATTTGGTATGACCCTGTCGGGGATACTTAACACACATGTGGACAACAATATCATTCGTGCTTATGAAACAAATGGATACTGCTTTACAGTAGCTTCTTAATGTCTTACATTACTAATTGGTAAACAGTATAGAGGCACATCAGACGATGTATATTCATTGGCTCATCCACATCTACACTGATCACAAATGCAAACAAAATAGTGTAAAGAACAAGTTGAGAAAAAAGCAGTTCTGTCTATGAAAATGTATAAATTCACTGGTTTAGTTATAAACCAACTGTGAATAAGATTATAATTTCTATAAATGTTCGATAACGCAACACTTGTTTCCTCATGTTTTATTTAACGATAAATCCTTTGTGATACTTACAGTTTTTAATTTTAACATGAAATTTGCTTATCTCTCCCTTTTGAAATTTTAAAATGCATGTTTTCCTAATGAAATGCAGTGAACATATGATCCGTTACACGAGAAAACCAACATCATGTACTTTGCGTAATGTATCGACCATGATCATCATGCGCAGTCCACGAAGGCTAATCCGTGCCGACAGATTCCGTCTCAGGGGGGATAAAGGTATAGAGTAGTGATTCCTGAAACAGAAAACCCACAAGAGGTATGCTAAGGCTGGTCCGGGTTGATACTTTATGCAGCAGAGTCCACAATGTTGGTTTTGTCGTGGAACGGCTCAAATGTTTAAAACCTTAACTTACCATGTGGGATAATCTTTAGCAATCTGCTATGTTTTTCCTGTAACACACGCTTCATCTCAATCGAGTTACCTTGAAGTAGCTCAGCACTGATAACGAAGATGACACAGTGTGGTCGGAGCTTTTCTGACGGTTCCGTTAGTTCTGCATCTGAATTGAACTTGAAGACCAACTCAGGCGTTATATTTTAAAATACAATCAAACCTGTGTTTGAATATTGAGACAGGTCGACACCAGAATATTGACAGAGAACTTAGATATTGTAATCACTGCTCAATGTCAAATATCTATACTGTTTAGGATGAATTTCACATGCTATTATTATGTCCATTATATGCCAATCTAAGACAAGAGTTTTTTCCACAGCCATGGTTACGTAGACCAATTTGTGAACAATTGTTTGACGACATTATGTCAAATAATGACATCAACAATATATATCGCCTGTCAAAATTTATACATAAAGTGTTTCTACTTATATTAGACAAACTCTATAAATTGATAAACCGTGAATGTGGTATTACTGCTATTATTATTGGCTCAGTTACATGTATCATTGTCTGAATGTTAACTGTTCCATTTGCTTACTTACGGGTATCTACTAAACGTATTTGTTTGCTTTTCAATTATTTCCATGTTGTAAATTATATATGTATGTATGTGAATATCACTCATTTTTTTAATTAACATGAATTTGTATTTTGGGCCGGTGGCCTTATGTTACAAAATAAACAATACCATCATATCATCATCATTGATATCAAGACTAAAGTAATAGTCTATATTTTGTCATGACCTATGGATCTGCTATATTATTTCATCCAGCACATAAATTAGTTTTCAACGATATTTATGCTGGTGCATTTTGTCCTTTCTAATGTTGGTTCATTTTCTTCGATCAGGCTCCGGACAAATACTATACATTATATTGCCTGGTTGTCACTTGCTTTGATGCATTTGAATATTTATCAACTATTTATCATTTATTCATTTTAAAAACTTTTTAAAAAGAATTTCAGGCTTTTAACACAACAAATAGGGCTCTTGACGAGTTTCGTTTGATTTAAATTGTCATACAAAAAGTAAAGAAAAACATTATTTTTGACTCTAACAATGGAAAAATAACTAACTGAGTGTATCAGAAAGAATGAGCCCAAATCATAAATACTTTTGCTATCACAAACTTCTTCAAAGATGAAATTGGGGTATCGGTTTTATTCAACACAACCTCGTGTTTGTTTCCATGGCGATTCCTCTAATCTAGTCTAAGATGACCAGTTTCCATCGCTTCTTATTGTCTGTTTAGTGCGAACGGTGACATAATAACGCTTTTCCGCCGTTCAGATGAAATGCATTGGTTGATCGAGAGCGATGGGTTTTACAGATAGACATGTTGTCATGACATTTGAGCCTCCTGCAATGCGATGTTTTACTTTTTAACTG
This sequence comes from Serripes groenlandicus, assembly GCA_031761405.1. Taxonomy (NCBI): domain Eukaryota; kingdom Metazoa; phylum Mollusca; class Bivalvia; order Cardiida; family Cardiidae; genus Serripes; species Serripes groenlandicus. Next base: position 35,666,381 of record JASEVX010000014.1, read on the forward strand.
TATATTTATTTCGTTTTAGAACTGAAGAAACGCAATCACATTTTGGAGTACTGCTAACAACATGGCACAGAAGAGAAAAAACATACGTGTCAAAATCAATTAAAACTTTGATACTTTCAGCCTTAAGTGCACATATAAGATTATCATCTGCTTTTAAACATTTAGGGATTATGTGGAATGAACGTAAAATAGGTAATATTTCATTTACCCTTTCACGCAATTTTACGCAATAGCAGCAGACGACGTTTGAAAACATTGTGGCCAAAGGTGAAATTGCTCATGATGAGCAATTTCTCCTTTGGCCACAATGTTTTCAACTTTATTTAACAATTAAGCTATCTTTTATGGAGATTTTTCAGGTTTGTGTCACTATGTTTTCAAAGTCGTCTGCTGCAGAATTGTTGTATGTGGGAAAGGGTTAAAACAGAATTCAATGTCACTGATTCACTGATAACCACATCGGGTTTGTATTTACTTCGGCCAAATCAACACACGTAAAGGAATCTAGAAGATGGCCATAGAAAATATATTCTATGAATTCATTGTTAAATCGACCGGAAAGTGACTGACAACGTTCACATATGTTCCACTTCAGGCATAAATGAAATGACATCATAGCTTTATTTTGTTATTACAACTATATCGCTTGAAGTAATCTCAAACACAATTATCTCCGTATAAATATTCCAAAGGAAACTGAAAAGCTTACATATAGTAGAAGACGTTGAGTGGGTTAGTTAAGTCTGAATATATATATGTTTTATCGATTCTTGGCACACTATGACACTGTAGTCTAGTGAACTTTTTAGCACTTCATGCCATGGAGATCTAACATAGAGATACACTTATTGTGATTTAACCCTTGATCACATGCAACAAAATATGTAGACGAAGACTTTGGAAACGTTTAGTCAAACATTGACTATGGTTGAAAATATGATGTGCAATTTCTCTCTTCCAAAAAGCTCGCCAAAAGTCGATTGCTACAGAGGCGTCACATTAAACGAGATGGACATTCTATAGAAATTAAATAATTAACATATTTCTGTATTTTAAATTGATCCCGTTTTACCTGAACATTCGTAACAGGTCGCGTGTTTTACTTCGAACAATTTCTAATATCCACAGAGTGTGACACATTTTGATAAACAAATAATTATAGCAAATAAGTGTAGTGGATGGTCTGTGAATGCAATATGTATATTCTAATGTATGTCACTTACAGCAACTCTCAATCAGCTCTCGAATTGCTTCAACGTGCGAAGTGAATGAAACACCGTATGAAATATTCCATAATATACAAAAAGGGTTTAAAATACATACTCTATAGTTGACTGGCACCCGACCTTCAAACACGGCTTTTAATGCATCAAACTGAACACCAAGTTCATCGTCTTCTTTATCTTGAGAATACCCAGCGGTGTCATAAAAGTGGACATTGCCAATACTATTTCCACCCATTCTGAGGATTTGTAGAAACTGAAGAAAGACCCTTTTGGCATATATATTATGCAAAGTAACAAGATTAAACATTATAACTGTGTCATGTTCTACAGGCAGTAGCCCTCAAGGTACAGGAGGTCGTGGGTTCGATCCCCAACCGAGTCATTTTAAAGACTTTTGAAATGGTACTAATGGCTGCCTTTCTTGACGCTCAGGGTTACTTGTTTAGCATTACGAATGACTTGCTGGTGTCAGGTTGAATGAAAAAGTATTACTGTAAACTAACTGAGAAAACCCCTGATATAAAATGCTGTGATATAACTGAAACAAATCTTGAAGCGGCGTAAAACACCAAACAATCAATCAATTAATAAATATACTGGCAATATCCCATACAGCACCTGCTATTTTCAGTTTAAATTCTTACACAGTTTAAAGGTTTTAGTAATTCATTAATTTTAATTCAATTAAATCACGGTGACAGTTCACTTATTCATAAAGGTTTGAAGTGCTGTACAAGATTGACGTTATTCAAAGAAGAGCACAGAGCTTGCATCTTCATTTCACCCTCTTCGAGACGTATCGATCACGGCGGGCTCAATCAATGGAGGTTAACACGAATTCAGAAGTATTCAGTTATATCACTCCGATCATTTCACCTGACCCTGTGTTTCCTGGCTTTCTCACACAAGTCAGGTCATCGCACTTTATTGACCCCAGGCTACTTGGTACCTTCATACAAAGGACACGTATATGAATCACAGTGGTGGAAGAATTATAAATATAATTTATACATACACTCAGCATATTTACACTATGTGATATAAGGATATACTAACTTCAGACTGTTAACACAAGATTAACTAAACTTCTTGGCATTCACACTCATACACACACACACTTTTATAATGCAACATATATCCATGTACCCATATACATAAATACACATTTAAATACTTGCACAAAGGGCGCATGCACGAACATAGATGAATGACGCTAGGGACACTGATGTTTGCCTATAATTTATATCTTAATAAGAATTATATCTGAAAATAAAATTAATTACATAGGATGTTCCAACACCGGGTACGTTATCTGATTTCGTGGTGGTCTTGTCGGCAATGCGATTTTTGAAGACAGAATCAACGGGGTTAATGAAACTGGATTTTCCAGCACCTACATGCCCAATCATTACTATGTTCAAACGCTCCTTCGTTATGTTCCTGATAGTTGATTTGAGCGTTTTTTCAGCCTGAAATGAACAGTAAATATTGTTGAGGATTTCCTTAAAATCGGAAATAATAGATTTAATTTTTTTTTATTTGCCTGTCGGAGATTTCAGAATGACAAAAGAGGCTTTATTTATATTATTGATAGTCTCAACTACTCAGTCTGAAATGAAAAGTAAATATTCTTGTCGGAAATAATAGATTAAGTTTTCTTCTATTTAGCTGTCGGAGTTTTCAGAAGGACACACTATCCTTAACTGATATCATGGATAGTCTCCATTAATCTTATTAAAATACAAATTCATTTATATATGCGGCTAAGTCTGCACAAACGGGTCGTTTTTGCAAAAAATTCGTTCTCGTAGCAATATTTCAACGTGCTCCAGAGTGGCATCTTGCAATACTAGTTAAAGTGTGTCGATTAATTAACTTTGAATACTTCAATCGAAGGAAACAAACAAACTAATAACAAATGCATACGACTTGTACCAGGGACTATTCCTAGATAATCTTTACCAAATCCTTTCCCACCAATTCCAGTGTTAATTACTTATATCGATTCACTGATGTAGAAATACAATAACGTAGACATTACCAGGGACTATTCCTAGATAATTAATACCAAGTGCGTTCCCACCAATGTCAGTATTTATTACATATATCGATTAACTCATGTACGAATACAATAACGTAGACATTACCAGGGAGTATTCATAGATAATTAATACCAAGTGCTTTCCCACCAATTCCAGTATTAATTATATTCATCGATTATCTCGTGTACGAATACAATAACATAGACATTACCAGGGACGATTCCTAGATAATTTATACAAAGTCCGTTCCGACCAATTTCAGTATTTATATCGTGTAGGAATACTATACAGTAGACATTACCTCTTTGAAATACGGCTGTTCTAACTGTCTCCATGGTTCTAAAATTCAACAATAGTTTAATATTATTAGACAAAACTATACGCTAAGTGAGTGTTCTCATAAAATAAAAGGTCAACGAAAAGTTCTTACCAATGTTTAAACACTGATATACCCAGTGAGATCCATAGTTAATAGTAATCTTTATAATACTGTAAAACAGTATTTCTTCGCGTTAGATTAATTTTCGCTAATATTCGCGAATTCATTACCATTGCGAATAATGTCCGGAATTTAAAACATCCGAACATGTTCTACTTTAGCCGATTTTATGATTAAAAGAATGATATAATTTTACATTTGTAATGAATGAGCTGCATACTACCTTGACGCTTGAAATAATTTTTAAACTAATTACAATTTTAATAAATTAACCTGATTTTATACAAATTGTAAGTCTGTCATGAGATTTTATTGTAATTGAATTGTAGACAAGCTGTTTATTTCTATTTAAGTAAAGGCAAACATCAATATGTCTACGCCGTTTATCTGTTGTAAAAGATATGTCTTGATTAATTTAAATCAAATTTTAAATGACGTGCAGATATTCAACTTTACTTTTAATATGTAAATTTGAGTACAATAACATTGATGTTTGTAATACACACCAGATAAATGGCATGCATTCACGATCGTGTCGTTGTATATGTCAGTTATTCACAATTAAAATGATAGGTGACACGGCGAACAGAAAACAATATGGAGTCAGTCCGAAGCTCGAACCCGAGACCTCTCATTCTCAGGGTGAGTGCTCTACCGACTTAGCGTACATAATAATCTCCTGTTTAACCGGAATTTCAACTCGAATATCATTACTACAGTGTTAAGGATGTAATACTGTAAACTGCAAGCGCTGCATTCATGATAGGCTCATATTGCACAGGGAGAGACAACACATGCAGCTGGCCCTTAGCAAGAACCCGGGAACTTTTGCTTTCAGGGAGACTCTGTATCGAGTTGCTTACGTGTTATCTCTCGAATTGTGCGCAAATTCGAACCGGGAAAGGTGTGATAGTTTTTGGTGTTTAAAACACTGCTTTTAAAATATTTCAGTTATATTATATTTCCTGGGAAAGTTACAATTACTACTGGTCTATCTTATCCTTACACCAGCCGGTCTTTCGTAATGCTAATCCCTCAACCATGAGCACTAAGGAGGGCAGCCATTACTACCAGTTTTAAAGTCATTGGTAAGACCCGGCCGGGTATCGAACCCGTAACCTCCCGCACCAGAGGCGGACGCTCTACCACTACACCACCGAGGTGGTCAGAACGGTTTATTACTGCACCTTTTACAATTTTCCGCCATCACAAAGCATCAAAGTATTCCGTAAGCAAATGGACGCATGAGATTATTTGCATAATATAAAGTGCATCGATTTATAAAACAACAATAACAATGACATTTTATTTTTGGATGACCAATCTTACAGTCGTACAAATTTATATACAACGCCCTCATGTGAAAATATGCAACAATTGATTTAATTATTTCTTTTTGAGAAAGTAAGAAAGAAAAAAGATTGTAGTGTATACATCAGCAAATGAATAATCCAAACAGTAATTATTCATTACAACCGACCCATGAGCCTATAAGTCACTAACAAGAGAAACTGATAAATGAAGGAATATAAAATATAACAAAGAAATTATTGTTTCCCGCGGTGTGTTCGTGTCAACAGTACACATATTATGCTATTTTGTTCATGAATGAGACGAACCCGTACCCTAGTTTAAGTTATCAAAGTAAGAGATATCTATTCAGAGAACTAGATAACGAGCATTTTTTATGTTCTGAAATCCTTATTTGACATTCAAACTCTATGTTGTGGGTACTCAAAAGAATCGTCTCAGTGAGACGATTCTTTTGAGTACCCTCAACAAAGGATTTTGTTGAGTTATAAGAGAAATATTGTGGGGAAAAGAGCTGTTCACTGCCTCTTATCTAGTCCTCCGTGTATTAGTTCTATAATAAATAAAAAATGAAGAGAAAACGAAATACGTGAATGTCCTCCTCCCATTTCACAGTTTGTTTTGATCACCACGTCCCTTTAAACCGCGATATTCAGAACACCAAGTCCATTCAAATCACGATATTCAGTCACCACTAGTAACGTCAATTTTGTGTTCGTTTCGAAGTTTATAATGTTTAGGAAGAAGAATCAGTACAAACTCAATGTTATGAAAGATAAGCACGGTGTCAGTTTATAACCTTAAAGTTAGACCATCGAGTTTGACGTTATCGGAAAAGTTTACACATATGCCAACACTGCAACTTGTTCATATCTGTGTCATGACCCTTTCTGTTGAGGATAGATTAATCTTTTCATCATATCGAAGCTGATGTGGATAACCGTAACAAGGTAGTGTGTTTAAATAATAACCATCAATTAATGAGTGTTCGTTTTGTTTTATTGTTTCATTACTATCGTGAGTAAAACTTCTTCAAACTGTTCAACAATAGTCGTGTTGTGTCAAATTGATTTCCTCATCTCGATTTGTTAAAATAACAAATTGTTGAGAAAATAGCTCAGATGTACAGATTGGTTCATTCTTTGGGGCTTAACGGCGTTTTTCGACGTTTTTTTAGTTATATCATTGTGGCCAGTTCACCTACTCGTGTGTTTCCGAACTTTCATACACCAGTACTCCACACGACGTACTTTTCAAGCAACTGGCTGCTTTTCCACAGAGACATATTAGCATATTGGTGGTACATCAGTACTTCACACGAAGGACTTTCCAATCAACTGGCTGCTGTTCCGCATATACATGTTAGCCTTTTGGTAGTATACAAGTATTTCACACAACGGTATTTCCAAGCAACTGGCTTCTTTTCCACATATATATTTTAGTCATTTGGTGAAACATTTATACGGAACGACTAAAACGTAGGCGGAGTCAATACAGAGTTAATTGCTTATTCATGACTTTCCGGTTTGAAAACTTAATATGCTTTCAGTATTAAGACTAGTTGTAAAATTGACTACATTTGCATAAAATGATGCAAAGTGACTACATTTGCAAAGGATGATGTAACCTGACATCATTTGCAAAAGGTGGGCAAAGTGACTATATTTGCAAAATATGATGCAAATTGACATCATTTGCAAAATATGGTATAACGTGACATCATTTGCAAAATATGTGCAAAGGACTACCTTTGAAAAACATGCTGCAAAGGACTATCTTTGCAAAACATGTTGCAGAGTGACTACATTTGCAAAACGTGGTGCATTGAAATCCAGATACTTCCGCTTGTTTGATTATGTGTTTGCTTGTTATTTGTTACTTATATCTCGACAACTCCTAGGTAAATTACCTTTTTTACTGGTCCATTTATCCTGTCAACAAGGAGAAAGCCGTTATGCTACATGTATATCCACAGTTTGAAGTAATTTGGCATTCTTTGATCCAGTAATTTCATTTCGTAAAGGTTGAATATTACATATTAAATTATTCATTCAATAATAAATAGATTTATGAAATGCTTTGCTGAGTTTAGAAAACCAAGCTTCTTTAGGATCATGTTTAATCAATTTATACACAAAGAGTTGTTTGTAAAAAGATTACCAAAACAAAAACATTTAGTAACAACAAAACAGCAATGTATTACTTCAAAGAATAATACATTGAGAAAAACATACTAGCAAGTATAACTTGCAATATTAAGATTAATTTACAAAGCGTCTGTATGATCATGGAAAAACTAATTAGTTTTACGATAAATATATTAATTTCTGCATAAATACATTTTTTCTTCAGTTTAACCGATTGAATAAACATATACTATATTTGCTTCTGATATATTCCACCAGCCCTCATGCAGACTGTGCTTTGTTGTCCGAAGATTAAACCTGCTCTCTCCCAGTTTCTCAGGGTCACACCAAGTTTTTTAATTTTCTTTTTAACTGTTTTAGCCACGACATTGATGGACAGAAGAGACAATCAGAAAACAAAACACGATTTCGTGATTTATAATAAACAAAACAAATGGATGAAATGTTAATACTAAATCTACATCATTTTTATCAAAACATTAGAATCGATTCCACTTGATCTTCTTTCAATACAGGGGAAATTGAAATAAAGAGGAAAGGGATAAATAGAGAATATTATGTCCCTGACGTTAGATATGAACTTTATCTGACGAGGTTGGGAGAATTGATAATTGGCGAGCCTTTGGCGAGACAATTATCCTTTCTCACAGCCGAGTCTGATAAAGTTTATGTCGAAAGTCAGGGACGTAATATTCTATTTATCTTGCATGTAAAATTCTGTTTTCAGGTAAATCTACACTCATTCTCACTAGTTTTAAGAAATAGCATTCACAATAACAAAAGCCCATTCATAAATTACGTCAATTAAAATAGAATGACGTCACGCGCGTGCACAAATACACGCCGAATAACATTGTGCACACACGTCATACGGAAGCTAAAGAGTTCCGACTGAAACAGAAACGTTTCTGTCCTGTTTAGCCTGCGCGGCATGCTTAGGGTGATCTAAGTCGATACTTTACGCAGTCAAAACAGTTGGTTTTCAGAGGAACGGCATATTTATATTTCAGAAAAGTAGTTCCACCAATTACGTCATTTCTAAAAATAAGTAGACTGATAAAGATAAAAGTTTATCATACCAGTAGACATGTAAACAAAAGGTTTATCATACCAGTGTTATACGTCACGTAATCTGCTCATTGCATGATAAATATAGAAAAAGAATAATGCACGAACAACGACGGTAATAATTCGCTGACCACGTCTGAAGTACCCTCCACACTTCAAAGCTTATCGTTTGTTGTTAATTGAAAATGTGTATATCGGAGACACATCCGTGATGTAACCTGAAATGAATATTAGAATAAGAAATTCGCACTAAAAGTTAACCTTTTCGAGATCAATGACAACATATTAAGTAATCATGAATGGATATGAACAGACATGAGGAAATGCCTGTCAACCAATGAAAGAAATTCTTTATGAAACACCTCCTGCGGTTATGTTAGTTTGTATGCTAACGAACCTTACGCCCAAAAAGTAAACTAAGACTTAAGAATGCATACGTGTAGTTATTGATATTAGCTTCTGATGATATGTGCCCATTGAAAATATCATACTAAGTCCTTCGGTTTTGGCTAATGTTTTATTCGTTCAAAATAGACTATTTGAATCAAAAGAATTTACTGAAGTGGAATAAAACGCATTTGAGTCGACTGTATGTTTCGGATGGGATGGAAACTGCTCAATGCAAAACATTACAGGTTAAATACACCACATTTCGGCGTAAGCCTGAAGTTTATAAAACAAAATTGTTAATGAAAATATAAAACACCAATAACGGTTTGTATATTTTCAGTTAGAGGTCAAGCGTAGAGACTTGCTGATGCTTTCCCGTTGGAATTATCAAGCATTCCTCACAACGATGGGAAGTCTTTGGGTAAGATTATATCAATAAGAGCTTTTTTTCAATTTTAATTTCCTAAGTTTTGCTCTTATTACAATGGTGACATTTTTCATCATTTTCCGCTCTTATGGGGTTGACTAAATGTCGATGTTAGAGACTTTGTGCATCAAAACACAAAAAGGATCGCCGAGGCTTGTTGATTTTCTGACGAAAGAAGAAATCAATTTGGATTTTATTTATATTTTAAAGATGTGTCGGGTATTCTGTTGCTTATGTTTGAACATCCAACAAATAGTTTGATCTTGATGCTGCTTGTTAAATAATATATTTGATTTTCAACAATTTCAGTTCAAGAGCCAGTCAATACAAATTGAAGAAATCGACTTATCACATTTAAAAAGTATTGTTAGATTAGGTAATTTTAAGGTGAGTGTTTTATTTTCTCTGTTTTTTAATGATCATGTCTTTCAGGAACAGTCATGAGTCTTAAGATACTGAGATATGATAACATTATAGGCATTGGGCCACCACAAATCCACCCCATAGCGCTTGATCCATTGTTGCTGCGTTTATACGACTTTTAAGTCAAGTTTTGTGAAAATATAAATACTGATGATGTGGTTAAAGGGAAAATGATCAAATCACTAATTTACATTCGGACCACACTACTAGTTGTTTAAATTATTCCTCGGACCTTGCTAAAGCATGCCACACTATGGACATTTGAAATTAAGAATATAGGTTATTTATCTACATTCATGAGCATTTAAAGTATAATAGCATTACATGTTCGAAAATTCGTTGGATTCTAATATGTGTTCGGAAAAGCCCTCTTACGTAAATATGAGAATTTATTTATTCCTAACGATTGCAGATTTTTATATAAAAATCGATGTAATATGAAAAAGATCACTTCAAATATTCATAGTGATCATGGCGTCCTATATCGTTCTCTTCATTTAATAACATACCCTATATATAGAGGCCGTAATATTATATGTTGTTCAATCATTTTTGTAAAATATCATGTAAAAAAGAACTCGGACAAGTTCTTTACAAAGAAGATATTTCCAAAGTTTGCTGAACAGACAAATGAGGAAAACTTGCCGCACATGTATTTCGAGCGCTGTTAATAGAGGGTTAATCGTTTATGATATGAGACCAATGACTTGATACATCTCGGTAGATGTTACATATCTCGGAATTTTTTTCGAACAATTCCTATCAGAGGAGAACAAGGGAAAATAGCTTAACCCTCCCGTCGAGTTTTTCGCCCAATTAATTAAGCTTATCCAATTATTTAGAGGGCATCCAGAAGAACAGGTCTGTGAACTTATTTTGAATCCGGATGAGTACTTTAAGAGGAGATTGTCAAAGTATGCAATTGGTGGATATAGGGAAATAAGCAATTGTTCTACTTATTATAATGGCCTGAACAATCTTTGTAAATGCACGTTTCCTTGAAAGTATAATAATTTCTTTTGATATCATTTAGAAAGGGTTTTTTGAGTTGCATCCATTACACAATAGAAGAACCCCAAAGACATTTGCTGTAAACATATTGAAATAACAGCATTTGAACAAAAGTCTGACCTTACTTTAATGTCAAGTAACTAGTTAACAGGCCGACGTTCAGAATGAGCCAGCTGGCGTGTAATCTAATGCGTAGGCGTCCAATTGTGATTGAAGCTCTGGTAATTTTATTGTTTAATGCCTTTATCAACATGCATGCACTCCTTTTTGACAGAAGACTGCACCTGAAAAAAATCTGTTGAAAGAAAACAATGTCCGCAAAAAGATGAAGTTTATACTCTTTTACAACAGTTTTACAAAAGCTATTAACGATAGTTATAGATCACTAATTTCTCTGCTTTAATAATTTTATATTGACTATTGGTAGGTTTGTGTGACAAGTTCACATCTAGGGGTAGTTACGTGTAAGGCTATCACTTCTTAACAACATTATAGCGATAATCTGAAAAAAATAACTACCTCTTGCTGAAATGAAGATCACAGGAAATACTATTGTTATTGGTAATTGTATACATGTCTAAATGAAAACCGTGATCTACAAGTAAAACATTAAAGGTGTTGAACTCAAGAAAATAGATATTACAGTAAAAGTTTTAAAACTGTTCAAAAGATGTCTTGAAATATTAAAATCATAATTCTTGGATAAAATAAGAGTAATAATTTCACTTTCCAGTACCATAAACATCTAAATATTGATCGTTTATGCTTTATTTTTTACTCGGTAGACATATCCAGTAAGCCGAACTTTGTACATTTCCATGACTTTCAATTGCCAGGTTTTCAATATTTACTGTCAAAATGATTTTGAACTACTAACTTTGTCGTCACCATTAGCAATATTTGCAGATTTTCAAATTGTTATCACCATCTGCAGTTCAACACCTTTAATGTCTGCACTATCAGTACTTTGTTAGTAAAAGCCTCAGTATATCTTATTTTCATTGTCTGATTTGGAAGAATTTTCCTTTCTGCACAACTAGATGATAAGCATTTCTTCAGGTGGTTTCTGTTTTTCCCTTCCCCTTTCAATACATGTACATGGTCACTTAATATATTATGTATTGTGTATCATATGTTTTAATTAAAGTTTGATTCATTGGTCGTTATGACCCTTTTCGATTGAGGGTCTCTTTAAAATATTGACGAAACTATTTAGCCATCTCACATTTCCATCCGTTTCTTCCAATGTATGTCATTGTCTATTCTGTCACAACCGTTGGACTTTCAAGGTAGGCCTTTAATATTAAAAACATATCGACAATCTATTTCAGAACGCTAAGCTAAAAACTGTCAATTGTCCTGAAGATATTGCAGAAGACGTTAAAAAAAGGCTTGAAGGCCTTGGCTTATCAAATATTGACATAATAAATAGCAGCGAACCTAGAATTGAACAAGCGACTGAAGACAAGGGATTTATTACTGATAGTAATCAAAGTACTGGAAGGATGGCCCCGAATATCTCGTCTGATAACAATACAATCCCCGAAAATGCACATCAGGCACAAGAAAATGATATAAAAAATATTACCGAAGAAGTATCATATAATACCAAAAAGTTTAAACCAGTCCATAATGATGAAAGTAATATACATAAAAGAGACGCAAGGAAACTAAGTACTAACGATGAACCAAGTGACTATATACAGGGCGATACGACATATATCGAGAGTACCGTTAATGATAACAGTAAACACTGCGAAAATGAAAATCAATTAACGGATTGTGAAGAAGATAAAACAGATGTAACGAATACATCAGTCCAAAGGCGGAATATGAATATCATTCTCACCATTAAAAGAACTCGAGTTGAGTGTGACGCTAAAATTGCATTGGAACATGCAAAGATTTCTCCAGGTTTGTATGTTATTGTTATTTTTGCATACCAAACCTTCTTTGTAAAAACTACTATTAAATAAGAGAAGGTCAAGGGAAAGCCATTGAGCAGGAGAAAAACATATTTACGCTTGTCCGCTCATCCACACATTCATGAACCCGCCCAACAAAGACATCATTTTTTTATAACTATGCTTCAATCTTCTTTTAGTGGACTCGCGATATCTCGAACTCGAAAGGGATACAGAAATAACCTTAACTTTTCGACGTGTTTGAGAGATCGCTGGATTTAAACTTCATGTATGTGCTAGCAGCTTCATTATTCATCTATAGGTATATGTATATGTATGCAAAACAAGCATGTGATAACTCTTATCAAGATATCTGATTTCTTGAACGAAATGGTTCGTATTAAACGATATATTCGAGTTATCCCATCTTCGAGTTATTGCGGATCGATGTTGGTATTCTTTTTAAGTAGTTTGTATCACTTTAAATAGGGAACATATTTAATGTCAGTCAATGTCCATGTTGGTTTTTTCTCTATTGGTACATAATTGGTATTATCCTACATTCCCTCGAAGAATAATATAATGTATGATTGACTTAAATAACGTTAATCATACTTACATTGCAAAATATTATATACAATGTTTATATCCTTTCTGTTTAAGTTGAACGTGATAGCACGGTACTGTTGATGCTCCATAACATTAGTGGCACAAGAACGGCAGAAGAAATCCGTTGTCTGACATACTGGTACGAAGGGATAAAGGACACCATTCATGTTCCTTATAAAAAAACCAAGAACGATGCAAAAACCATGGACATTCTGGCATAAGGGGACAGAGGACATACATCATGTTCCTTATAAAAATACCCAAAACGATGTAAGCTAAACTGTCAAATTAACAAAGTAATTCTCCAGTAGATCGCTCACCTGTTTAGTTTTAAACAGTTAAAAATATATTTAACAGGTATGTATTATGTGTTGCGACAACGACGGAAACTATTTTGGTAAATAAAGGTCAGAAACTGTCATTGGTGTATGACCCTTAAGTGGGGCCTCAACAGAAAACAAAAATGAAACCACTGAAAGCGTCTTACACCCAACAACACACCAAGCAGGAACAGACATATATATATAGAGAGAGCGCAGACATTCCATTGAAACATTTTTAAATAAGTATATCATACGATGCTTTTAGAGGTCAAAAGCGTTGTAAATTCGTTCTTGAAACAGCCGTCAGCACTATAGATATAAAATGCATGTGTTGACTTAATATACAATTGTGAAGGTACAGTAGGAGTGTTTTAACAACTGTATTAATTGAAAGATAAATCTGCTGAATTATGTTAATGCGGTTTAGGAAATATAACAGTTAGACCCTGTTCTAGTATACAATTTAAGCTTACAAACGGCGCAACAGAAGGACATATACATGAAACAGAACATGGGAAAACCCTCCATTCAATTTTTTCTATGCAAATTAAGCGAAAACTATAAACGTACATGTATCAAAAGTTACCAGAAGAAAGGAAAAATGTTCTTAGTAATTCGTGTAGAAAATGTTAAGAAGAAAATATTTGTTTATATTTGGAATACATTTATTCAGTTAAAAATAAAATAAAAATGAAATGAGCCGTTCCACGAGAAAACCAACATTATGGACGTAATTTATCGACCCAGATCACCCTGCACAGTCCGACAAAATTCGTCTCAGGGGATAGAGCTATAAAGTAATGATTCCTGTATCAGAAAATCCACAGGAGGCAAAACGTGTCTGTCCCGGTTAGTCTGCGAGGCATGCTTAGGCTGATCCGGGTCGATACTTTACGTATATTCCACAATGTTGTTTTTCTAGGGGAACGGCTCATATATATTTAAACATATTTAGTATGACAAATAACATAATCTATCCTCTGTCTACGTACAGTCATATAAAAAGATCATGCATTTAAACATACTATAACAATTTTGATAATTATAGGTTATTTAACAGTGTTCTGTACAATACGGATATATATTTGGACTCGTACACAGCTTGGAAAATCATATTGGACGAGCCGCTAGGCGAGTCCAATATGATTTTCCAAGCTGTGTACGAGTCCAAATATATTCCATATTGTACAGAACACTGTTAAATGATCTTTTTATTCTATACCTCGACTTTTTCCCCAAAATATATTTTGTATTGTGCAGAATAATGTTAAATGACCTTTTTATTTTATACCTTCAAATAATTTCTGACACAAAAAGTGTTTTTTGGTTTCTGTTCAATTACAAAGTCATCTATTTCAGAATCGGATAACATTTTAGTTTCAGTGTTACTCCTTGTTTGCAAACGACAATAATGATCCGGTGACAACAGGAGCTTTATCGTAACGCTTTATCTAGAGCGCCTGTCGATTCAGACTTTCATTCGGAACCTTTTCACGTGTTTCGGACTTTATCATAGGTTTAACATGGGACCTGTGAATCGTACAATACGAAAAAATTACGGGTTATTTTGTACGCGCGTGCGTCCCGATACGGAAATATATTGTACGGTCACATGATTCGAATGAGCGTCTACGATTGGACGTATAAATTAGGTATAGAATAATTCAGCTTATTGTATACTTTGATATTGTTCCTTCTAGTTTCCATATGAACAAAGGATGCAATATCATTTGAAATTGCACGGGTTGATATTGCACTGGAATCTTTTTCACGTGACGCTAAGGACGGAACTATTTTCATACACTAACGTTACAAAGAGCGCTCATCCAACCTTTCATAATTTAGAGACCAGCTAACTTCTACTTCTACCGTATTACTATCAGGGCTTAGTGCATCGCAGGCAAGTGAAGCCATTAAAATGTTTAAAACAACTAATTAGGCATATTTACAAATACAAATGAAATAAAACAATATATGTGTTGTTTAGGCTGTGTATCAATGTAGACGGGACTTGAATCAGTTTACAGATGTGATCTGCTCAAGGTTCGACTCTCTGATAGTCCTAGGAAAAAGCTGTGCTTATACGGTTCGTAGTACATTGTTTGGTACATCTTTTATAGATGACACGTAGTGAAAAAAAATCGATAGACATACACAAAACCCAATCTGGTCTATTTATAGCACTAGCTATGCTAGTAAATACGTACGTAGTTTCTGACGTAATAATGTGACGTGTACATCAATAATATTGCTCGATTGTTGTTTTGATTGTCGTTGACGATCTATTATAAGTGTATCAACAAATAAAGAGGGATTCATAACTGCTAGGATGAATGAGCAAATGATTGTTTTAAAGGTAGGTCTTCAGATTTGTTTTGTTATCCTCCGATGTGAAGTTTATCAACGCAGTAGCCTTTATATGTATATCAAAGATGTGTGTTTGCTTTACTGAACACACTGCGAGGTCAAAAGGCCCTTTTAGAGGGGCATCTAAATCGTAATAAAAAAACAAATATCCAGGCGTAAATACAAGAATAAGATAATACACGAGTTCTTAATGAAACACACTGTTAGAAAAGGCGTTACACATCATTTTTCTCGACGATTTCAATTTCGAGTCGACAACAATGGCGGTTCGCAAATTATATTTTCCGCGACCTTAGCAACCAGCGTAAAGGAGAGTATAATTGACCCTACGACCTTGTTTTGAATGACAGCTGGCCTGATATTTATTGACCAATCAGAAGCAAGCTGGTGCCTGAAAAGCGCATGCCAAATCGCGTCCGCCATTTTGTCAGACAAACAACCGAGTTTGTCTAACATCGACAGAAATTTAAAAAATTCAGAAATTACGAATTTCACTGAAGTTGTATTATAAGATAACCACTCAAACTTAATAAAAAGATGAAAAGGTTTTCCTGGGGTGTTTGTTTGAGTGTTGACAGATACCCAGAACGTTTAAATGCTGCAAAGTGTGTTGTTTTTCTCAAGCCGTAGACAAACTGCAAAACATGTTTGAGGTGGATAAAGTTGTGCGGAAGACCTCATTCTCACCTTAACATCGAAGGAATGAATTCAAACAGATGCGTTTGGACCAAGGTAACTAAAATCAGTTTGAAGATCTGTCTTTTTTGGAGTCATTTTATTTTTAATCGGCAGAGCTTGGCTTGCACACGTAGTTACATGTGGGTGGGGTAAATATGATGCTTTGTAAAAAATATTCGCTTTGATTACTATTCCCGTAACTTCCATTAATATAGAACATACATTCTTCAAAAAGTATTCATGTTACGTGCTCTTTATCATGGAATTGTTCCTTGTCTGACAATTGTAAGATTCGGGGGAAAAAAGGGTTTTCTAAAACAAAGTCTTCAAAAGTGCATAGAACATTTCACAATTTCATGTACTGGAATCAAATATAAATACAATAGATACATAGGACTCGTACATAGGACAGTCATTTAATTATGCAAAATGAAAGTAAAATATATCTGTCTTTAGAAACAAAGTTTCATTATGAAAACAAATAGAGTATTTACATTTTTTTATAAATGATCCTGTATCATGTGCTTGTACTCGTACTTAGGACATTGTACTGATTGACTTTTGTTAACAGTGAATAATCAGATCAGCATGTGCATCTGCCCTGTGTGATCAACAAATAAACCATCCACATTTATGATTATAATAACTCTAGCTTGTTATTTCCAAATTGTGTAGATTCTGATGAAATTAAGTAAATGGAGTATAAGAGGATGATCTGATAACATAGTTAATGCATTTGCAGTCATCCGCCACCAGGAAAAAGAAGATGCCTGAAACTGTGCCAGTCCTGAGTAAGTTTGTCATGTCATTTATACACAATCTCTCTTTCTGAATGCGAACTGCGCTGATATGCATAATAAGTTTGGGGGAATTGATTGATTGAGGTGTAGCAGAAAAATTCTAAATCATTTCAGCAAAAATATTTCTATAAATCTAAGTATAATTATTGAATAAAGAAGAAAATATTGAAAGCAAAATGGCAATTAGTCATTATCACCAAGCCCACTTTGGATTGACACAGGCAAAGCGCATATTTAAATGATTCAATTTGGTGCATGGACATATTTGTAAATAATTTGTGGAATAACTTCTTCACACAGATTGTATTAATGTATTTAACCCTTTCCACATACAGCAAATATGCAGCAGAGGATTTTGAAACTAGAATTGGGGAAAAATATATAAATGAAATTATTATGAAGGAATACATCAAGAGTTTAAAACATTGTGAAAAAAGGAGAAAGTGTTCGTAAAAAGAAATTGTTTTTGTCAAAATGTTTACAATGTCACCTGCTCAATATGCATCAAAATGAGCTTGCAAGAGGGAAAGCCTTAAAATGGAACATGACATTTTGAGGATTTTTAACTATGTTTGTGTTAATAGGATTGTACAAAAAAACACTATTTATAGGTGGTACTCAACTTATATTATGTAAATGTAATCAAGGGGCATTATCACATTTCCTCCATACATGCAACCTAACATTATGGAAAAAGAAGTTGCCTTTTAAGTCATTAAAGCACATTTTTTAATATTCTTAAAATTTCCTATAAAACATATATGTTGGTTCATTCATGTTATTGTTGATACTACCTTTTTACAAAGGTAGTGACAATTCATCTGAGATGAAAATCTATGCCATCGAAAAAAATGCTTAATTAATGAAATAAGTTGCACTAGTAATAACAGAATCATTTAAGGCATTTTGGATTGCTTTTATACCACATTTCTAAGATTACTCTAGATAGCATGGGCCAAACATAATTGAGGAACCATTCCAGGTATTTTTGTATGGAATCTTACATAAAATACATTTTCATTTATTAGAGACCGAGTACTATTAAGAAAATGTTTAGGCAAAAGCGCAGAAAACCCCTTTAAATGAAAGAACAATTATTGAATAGAATTGAAAACGTGGTGACAAGAGAAGGAATTACTTGTTTTGAGCAATTTCTTCTTTTGTCGCCATGTTTTCAAAAAGCTGTCTACTACAGAAGTGTCAGAAAGTGTCTATAAGAAAGGGTTAAGGAGATTTCAGACCGTTCTATACAATCAAACAGTACTCATTTAGACCTTTGACATCTAAGTGTGGCCTTGACATATGAGGTACAGGCCTGGGTCTTGTGCGCAACACACCGCCTCATTATGGTGAACGTTTGTGCCACGTTTCTTGGAAATCCTATGATGGATGGTTAAGATGCGGGCTGGACAAGGTAATCCTATCAAACAGTACTCATGTTGACCTCTAAGATGGTTAAGATGCGGGCCGGACAAGCTTAGGTGGGACTGACAGACGGATAGACAGACGGATAGACAGACGGAATCGACCAAACCTATATTCCCCAAACTGGTCTAGGGGACTAATAATGTCAGTCTCACTACATCCAAATACAAAGAATTGCATAAGTAAATAATCAAACAACAGGCGATGTTTAATTTCCTCTGTTGTTCCATTGTTTACTTTTTGCACTTCTAGGGAAAATTATAGTTATGTCTGATATATCGATAATCATATATTTAATTAATTGTTGGTAAACACATTACCTGACCTATATGTGTACTTTTTAAAGTCATCTAATGCAGATTTATTGTATATTGGAAAGGGTCATACAGGAAATGGGTTTGATCACTGTAGTTTAAACTTTATCTATTTCAGATGAAGATCCAATGAAAATGGTTGTCTGAAATCAGAAGACCACAATCTTCAGAGACAGGTTGACACAAGTTTTGCCCTGGAACTAAGCACAACACCTGTATTTTGCATTGAAAGTTAGAGGAATAAGGAATAATACATCAGGAAAGAATCTCATTTGTCATGAATCTCATTTGTCATTCTCCTTTTCCCAAAATGCTCTCAAAGTATGTACCAAATACAATGCTCATCCTTATTTGAAAACATCATCAGAAGAATAGGGGCACATTTTGGTAGAGTATAGAATAAGACAATAGATAAAGATTAACCCTTATTCTGATGTCTTATCTTGACTTTTTAAAATGAAAATAAGAGTATGACAATTGTTGACAAACTTGTATAAAAATGTTTGCAATGAAGAAAACGTTTTGAGACATTTTGAAAGTATTAAATTTAATATTTTCCAACATACAACTAGTTTGCATCAGAAAAATGAAAACATATGAGCAAAAATATGTAAAACCTTAAAAATAGGAAGTATAAGTCCTGCTAAACAAGTTGAAAACACTGTGGTAAAAGGAGAAACAACTCATCATGAGCAAATTCTACTTTTGCCATAATGTTGCCAAAAGTCATCTGCTGCAAAGGCATCAGGAAGAGTGTTGGAGAGGTTTAATATTGTGCACATGTAATTAAGTACAGCTTTGAAATATTATGAGAAATAAAAAATCATAAAGAAAACCATTTGTTAACTTGGATATATTATTGTGTTCAAAATATATTGTCTATATATTACCACTAAGAAAGTGTAAAACCTTTGGAAAATGACTTGCTCGTGCACCCACGCTAAGTACCCACTTGGATACAGATTTACATAATTTGAACATTCTATGACCAATTTCGAACAATGCTGAATGAGATCAGATGCAAAGAAGTCAGTTTGCACCTGTCTGGGATGCTAAATGGTGTTTTTTCTTGAAGAGCCTCACTGAAATGTTCTGGGAAAAGGAGGAATTCTTAAAATGAGTGGTTCAAGGCAAACCAACCTTGAAGTAATTTTAACAAGTGTACATAACGATCTGCCATTCATGTTGAATGATCAAAATGGTTACCGGTACAGTTTCCTGTGACTTTCTATGACTAAATGGTGAATGGTAAAGAACCAGATCAATCTGAAGTTATACACAGGTTAATCAAGATCTTCATAGGCACAAATGCCTTAAGCTTGGTTCCCAAAGTTGATTGATTGATTGTGGTTTAACGCAGTTTTCAACACTTTTTCAGTCATATTATATCAGTCCATCTTCTCATGTGTTCCCTTACACCAGTACTCACACAACATACTTTCCAAGCAACTGGCTGCTTTTCCAAATAGACTATTATCCCATCAGTGAAAGACGAATGACGCTTGTCACAGTGACTTGTCAAACTTCGGACAGAATGTTGGCCGACGGAGTTCAAACTCACAAACCTTGGATGAGCTTGAGAGCCCGCGTCGCTACCGACTGACCTACCCGGGCTCCAAAGAGCATCACTCAAAGACTAATGTTTCAAACATTATTGTTATCGATCAACATTTATGGAATGCTACGATGATACCTCTAAACAGTATCTGACGTGTTTATCTATATTTTCGGGCGGTCAATTTATTCTCCTATTCTAGTCTTGTTTTGGGTTGATAAATGCAACCTGGATTACTGGTTCCGGCTGAATCTTGAGTCCTCTTGGAATATTCCATTGCTAGGATAAGGAGGTACTGCACAGTTTTGCTGGAACACTGGTAAGCCCCATAAGCTGCCTGCCATTGGTGTATAGCTTGAATCAAAGCAACCATATGAATATGAAGCCCCTAACCTGTAATCAAAATAACTTTTTAAGAATCGGTGCATTCAATTCCGAATAAAATAATGATGAAGCGTGAAAAACAGTCAAATTCTTGCTGTCTACCAGCAATTTAATTTGAATAAAGTATGCTAAGTGAATAGAAGAAAAAGTACCATTAATTTTATTAAATTAAAATATTAACCTTATCTAAAGGATTAGAACTGCTATGTAAACAACCCCTGATTTCAATTTTAAATTGTTACAAATTGAAATCATCCTTTTAATAGGGCACACTTGAAAACATTGTAGGGAAAGGAGAGATTATAAGTTAGATGTAATATTACAAAATGCATGTATAAAAAGAGAAGGGAATACAAGATAAAAAGAAATACATCAATCTGCCTACGTCTCATATCGTATGACATAATTTTAAAAAGAAGAAGAAGACACTTAAACCTCAGGCGTTGTGAAAAACCCGTCTCTTTTATCATAATACTATAGATAGAGGCTATTTATAGTAACACGTTATTTTATCGTCGATATAATATGGTTGACTGGACTTGTACTTGACTGTTTTACCCAACATTCCTCTTATAATGCTTAACTTAAAGTAACGAGTGGATTTAATAATGAATATTATTATTTTTCTCTTACCATGCTAGACAAGAACATAGCGCACACAAAACTATGTCTACAGAAATGTCAACACTGACAGTATGCTGTTTCTCCGACCTATGCTAGCTCCGTAACACTTCGCTGTTGTAATATTACGATGTCGTCATCCATAACCTTTCTAACATCATGAAAATACACTTCGCTTAAATACTTAAAGCCTTGCTGTTTTGATTTGAACGCAAAAGTACTGCCATAATAGTGATAATCCAGGTGGGACGTGCGTGTAGTTATCAATACGATACATCATTTTCGCCGACATTTCGTGTTTGTTTGTCTAACATAACGACGGTTGTTATGTACGCATGCGGTGGGCGGCGCTTAACTCAAAAAGTCGTAGGGTCAATTGCGCAATATATCCTTAATGTTTATTTATCTAAACAACCCCAAACTACTGTTAATTTTCTAATAGTGTGACGTGTTTAAAACAAACAAAACGACACATTTTAAATAGCCAATATCAATTTATACAATAAAAAGGTTATTGCATGATTATGGGAATCTATTGTGTTGAGACTCGTTCCTTCGGCGGCGTTCTGCCCTCGCAAGCTCAGGCAACTCAGCCGAAGAAACTCGTCCAACACAATATTTTCCCATATTGATTCAATAACCTATATTATAATTTATATTTCAACTTTAATACTGTTTTTTAACGCAAGACGAATTTAGTAAGTGAATAAAGTCGATATAAACCCACGTGTATGTTCATATGTAATGATAATAACCTAGAAGATGACAACCATTTTGTTTTTGTCTGCAACCGCTATGACTATATCAGAAAGTTATAATTAAACAACGTTTACTGCATATGCTTTCTTTGCACTAAATGATTTTATTGTTTCATAGGTAGAGTTAAACAATTCTGTTTGATTTAGCTAAATATATTCAGTACGCTATCTAAACAAGATATTAGTACAATAAAAACAAAAATGATTAGGTCAACCAATATATATATATAGTGGGAGACAGTGGTGCAGTTGTAGTGCTTCGGCCTCTCGTACTAAAAGTCCCGGATTCGAATATCTCGGCCTCTGGTATTTTTCCTAAAAAATGGCATGAGTACAGGTTGAGTCTCCAGGAAGCAGACATAGAGCGTGATTAGTGATTAGTATAATAAATAAGTTTAAACTAAACTAACCATATCAATAATTATATATTTGTTGTTTTATATATTATAATTATTTCTACCATAAAAACTGTATGTGTTTTGTTGTTTTTTTGACAAGTGATTGCTCTCGTTTTCTTATGTAGGGGTGACCAGACCACCCATGATGAACGCTAGACTAATACATGCCATCTGTTGTAAGAAATTGCATCCTTAAAAGAAGTTGACGTCCCTATCAGTACCAAGTAGATGATGTTTTTTTTAAAACTCGATCCGTGATGGGATTAAAGTTATTACGATATTTTGCAGGGAAGTAAGACATAATGCTTTTTTAAAATAATAATTTTCTTTATTTCTTTATTTTATTTGAATAACCAATTATAAAGGCATATGTGATTTCTACATAGTGGAATCCGTCCGATTTCGACTCACATTGCAAAGAATCACAACTTATCTTAGGAACAACTTTTTATGTCCAGAATGTTCCTACTCTATTGACAATGAGGAATGCGTCTTATTTCGGTGTACCGTGAACATAGATTGGTTACCTCCCATGGTATAACGCTATCGCGAACATAGGGATCGGTACAGGCTAATACAAATTCTGCCCTTGGGATTTTCTGAGACTTCATACGAAACGTTCCAAACCCTGTGGCTAAACCGCTACCGTGTCTCTATTTAAAGCGCTCCTGGTACACAAACAAACTGTTTAGTCCAATCATTGTAAGTACATGTATTTCTAAACATGTTAATGTTGGCTTCGATTTACTTTGTTTGCAAAGAAAACCCAAATCATTAGCAGGTCTAAATTTTGAAAGTTTGACAAACAAAGTTATACATAACTTTGACAAACAAAGTTATACATAACGTTTAACTTGGTTTGTGTCCAATCAAAACCAGGGAGCGATTTCTCCTTTTAGACATTGTCGTCATATATGTATGTTGAACGAGAAACCAATTTACGACGAACACTGATATAAGAGGAGTACATCATCTGCCGTTCATAATATATTGCAATTGCGTTAGCATGCCCAGCCACATTCGTTCAGTGAAACAGTTTAGTAACCCACGGTTGCTTAACCACTGACTTAATTATAGCTTTTTACTATGTTTTAATGGGTGGGTTGGCAACGGTGAGCTATCAAACTGTTTCACCGAACATGTGTTAACTATATGCATATTTTGAATATCGAGATTTCACTTTGTTGACATCTCTATTAGCCATTTGTCTCCCCTTATTTTAAAACTTCGTCTTTATTAACTCTTTAGTTTGTGTTCGTTCGAAAACATAATTTACTTACATGTATTTAGACCCGTAAAAGCTAGACGTGCCTCATATATTTTACGACATTTGCGATATTTGGAAATACAACATTATTTAAGTTATATCACTTCGACAGTTAACTTATTCGTGATCCCCATTACAAGGGAACTTGCTAATGGGAACTCAACCATGAACGCCGCGACTGGGGATCGAACGCAGGACATCCGATACTATATCCCCGACGCTAACCACTCCGCCATGGGGAATTACCCCAACTGAATAGAACTCTAAAAAATTTTATAACGGTAAAGGTAAATACTGATTCCATGTTTAGTGAATAGCTGTACCGTTCAGTGTTCTGCATGCGTAGAACACACCCACCAACCCACACACACATACACACACACATTCACTGAAACTTGATCGTTTGTCAAACGATTTTAAAAACTTTTCGGACTAGGGAGGTAGTTGTTGTGTTGTAAATCGTATTTTGATACCTTGTTACTCCTCCTTCCAATAATGTGTTGGGTAAAAACCAGTTGTTTAAGAAGTTGTGGTTGTACCCGATACAATGTCCAGTCACCAATGATAACCAAGGGTTACATATCGAATACTCTAGAATAATCCCTATCCCTATAATGAGAAGCCCGAGAGTGCCGGTATTGCCCCACTGCTTAAGGCAAAAAGAATAAATCATAATTGCCATAAAAGGCAATACCGCCATGCCCACTGGTGTTTATTTTACCAATTAACATTTGTAATCAACATTGCATGAAGGACTCTTGAAGAGGGTCATTCAAATAACATTTCTACAACATTAATTGAAAAGCAGCCTGGAATAGTAGCCGCATTAGTTTAATGCTTATTACCTGTATGTCTTTAAATTATGACAAAGTGGAGTGTAAGAATTGCTCAAAATTATAACCCAACCTGATTCTAACATTTGTGCAAATATTTGTATTACTTACAATGAACCTTTCATAACGACACCTCTTCAAAACAAAAGCCTCATTAGAGCAACAGTTTAAATTCACACATCAGATGAATAGTAAATATAACTATAAATACATACAACTAAATACTCGGAATAGAGTGGGGGAAATATTTTGGGAAAACAGAGACAATGTTCTTTCAAATTGTAATATGTGTTCCGCAATGGTCTTTGTAAGAAGCATCATAATTTATTTCTATCAGGTAATTATTAACTTCGCTAGAACAGTTTCATTTCTTTGCCTATGCTAGATGTCGCTATAGAGAGGTTGCACTGTATATACATATTTTCATGAAACCGTGTCCTATTTATCAACATGTATAACAGTCAAACCTGTGTTTAAAAACCACCCATGAGAAGATAATAATATGTTCTTTGTTCATAGGTGTTCGTTAATTACAGGGTCAATTATGCCGAAAATGAGTAATTGGGAAATTAAAAGTGTGATTGCTATATACAGGGCGCTGCTATACAAATGTGGTCTTTAACACAGGCCTGAAAATGTTAATTGCGTCAAACTATAATTTTTTAAATGTGCTATTAAAAAAGCAAAGAGTCAGCATGTAGTATATATGTAACATTGTAATTTGTTGAGGTATAAATTGCTACAAACTATTTTTGATTAAATTTCAATGTTTTCTTTATCTTATGATCAGTGAAAATTATGCAACGGTTTTAAGAATGTCCCTGACATCGCGAACAATGCAGTGTGGCCAGACATACAATCTTCAATGCATGAATTGATAAAACATGCATCATTCGACCGTGCCGTTAGGACAAGACAAGACGGGGAACATGCATCAGGAACCTATGCAAACTAGGAACGATGGAAACTAATACTGTTTTCAACAATATGTAGTTATATTACGTCTTTCAGTTTACCTTACGCGGGTTTCCATGCGTTTCACTTTTCTGTTGAAATAATATGATACAACGCTGACACGGTCTCACACTGGTCTTTATCAGAATTTACATAATTAATATGCGCTCAAGGTACTTGCCAATGATAGAGAACAATGGTGTACAGACACGCTTTAGATCTTGCTTAAATGTAGGGTGTTGCATTATTGTTACTGTTGCAACATTTATATAGGTACGGGAGATGGGGCAGTCGGCACGCGCCGATCATTCAATCGACACCGGCTTCAGATAGGCATTTAAGTATAATGTCGTCTGCTATACATTTTTCAACATACAATACACATGCAACAGATGATTAAGGAAACCCTAAAACCAAAAATGGTTGAAAATCTCTATTAAAATTGTGAAATAGATTTGAAAATATGTTTTCTTCTGAAAACATGATATACCCCATACTTAATTATTTTATGAAATTTATTTTTGCTCATAATTGTTTTTTTTGGCTCAATGAAAGACACTTGTTTGGTCAATTACGAGAATTAATTTGATAATAGAACACAATGTCTTAGAAGACGGTATGCTTAATAATCTCGGGTTCTACCTGCTTTTACCACCACCTCACTCCATTCACACACATCACAGACGAGAAAAATGAATATAATGTGAACATTTTGGCGACGGACTTTTAAAAACAGTTCATGAATAAGTTTAATTCCTGACAATACCAGAATATACTTTTCTTACAAGGGAGGTAATTTGGCTGTTGTGAAACTTATTCTTATACCTTGATACTCTCCCTTCAAACAATGTGTTGCTAACTACTGTCGAATATAAAACGAGACTAAGTTTCTCGATTAACCTTTTCCCACTTATAAACGACTTCTGATACTCTACAGCAGACGAACTTTGTAAATGATGTGGCAAAAGAAGGAAATGCTCATAATAGGCTAATTCTCCTTCTGTTTTTCGTAGACAAATTGTCAAGATTTTGTAATCGTCGTCGTCGTCATCTTCGTCTGCGGTTGAATCTGCGTCGTCCCAAAATTTTAACCTTACCTCTTAACTCCAAAACTATTCCACATATTTAAATGAAACTTAGTATACATCTTCCTATAGACAATACAAATGTATATACCAAGTCACATAACTCAGGCTTTAATAATTATTCAGTTATGCCCCATATCTAGACCTAGAAATTTATGCATGAACTTAAACTTGCCAGTAACTTTAAGCAGTAATGCCTCTTATTCGACATAGTAAAAAAGGAGAGCTTTGTCGTTCGCTTCGCTGCGCTCTTGTCTACTCTTTTCAATAAGGATACTTTACCTTATAGCGATTAACTGTAAATTTACCTAAATATTTTCGAATTTTGTCTGCTGTCTAATTGTTGTATGTGGGAAAGGATTAAACCGTGTAACATCCAACACATGTGGCCTTATCCTGACCGCGTCTTTACCCTTTCCGATTTACAGACGCTTTCTGACGCTTGTCGGCAGACGACTTTTAAAAACAGTGAGGCAAAGGGAGAAATTGCTTATAATGAACATTCATTAAACATTTATTTAATAGATATCTAATTACTTTTGCCTAGGTGTTTTCAATGTCATCTGCTGCAGTTTTGTTGAATGAATGAATCTGCAAACTGTTTCTCCAGAGTCGTCAACGTCCGAAAAAATCTTTAAACCAGACTGTCGATGTATCTGTTCGTATAAAACATAGCGTTAGTTGTTTCGTATAGTTTCATTGTGGAAAAAAACGAGTACGTGCTCGTGAGCATTTTAAGTGAATAAAGACAGTCGAAACAAGATGACATATTATGCTGTATAATCAGATCCAATAAACGTACAGCAAAGTATTTTGGTCTGATTTTAATGAGACTGAGGTATTGTAACTTTTTAAATAAACCTGGAAGTGTAGCTCTACTATTTTTTATACCACTATCTTTAAATGATGTCAAGGCCGAGGGTTAGGATTACTGTCATAACTCGACCAATTATGACACTTAATTAAAACCTACGTTGAGGGTACACATTGAGACGAATCTTTTGAGTTCCCACGCTATAGAGTTTCGAGGTCAAATAAGGATTTCAGAACATGAACTACGCTCCTATCTAGAGCGGGGACAACGATAGATAATGTTATACTTGGGATTGAGTTGGGTAAACACTTATTGATAAGGTTCTTTCTTTCAGTAGTGGTCTTCTTCCAAGGCGTCAAATGATATTTATATGAGCCGGGCCGCGAGAAAACCAACATTGTGGACTCTGCGTAAAAGTATCGACCCTGACCAGCCTAAGCATGCCGCGTTGGCAACCCCCGACAGACACTTTCCGCCTCTTGTGGATTTTATGTTTCAGGAATCATTACTCTATAGATATATCACCCTGAGACGGAATGTGTAGGCCCGGATTAGGCTGATCTAGGTCGATACATTACACAGAGTTCATAACGTTGGTTTTCTCATGGAACGGTCCAATTGAAGAAAACTATTAACCTCTATAGAGCTACACCTCTCCAACACAGCTTCATTGCTTTTCCTCCGCTAGATGTAGCTCCGTGTTATTCGCCGAAAGGTAAAGATTGTAGTAATATTGTCATACCATTTCCCACATACAGACGTTTTCGACGCCCTAGCAGCAGATGATGTTTGAAAAAATAGTGGCAAAATAAGACATTGGACGACAATGTTTTCAACTCTGTTTAATAATTGAACTTTTATTTATAAATATTTTCTATATTTTTTATCGAGATGTTTTCAAAATCGTCTGCTGCAAAATTGCTGTATGTGGAAAAATATACAATACAAAATACAAATACCTTTATTTCTCACAGTTCTACAAACAGAATACATGAGAATAAAATAAATATACATAGTCAAAGAGGACAAGAAAAATACAAAAAAGCGGAAATGTTGACACATACACAGTTCATATATAAACGGTGAAAAGAGCTTCATAATACGAGAATTGTGTATTATAAAAGAAAGTTCAGTCTTCAATCCACAATTACAATACACTCTCGTACAAGAGCGGTATTTTCATTGCAAAGGAGGACTCAACGATGTTTACTATTGTTTCATGACTCAAGGTTACATGTTAATATGCTACTCATACTTTGATAATAGTTAGATAAAATGTTTGAAGAGCCTCTTTACCTGGTAACAGTTTAATTCGGACCACGTCAAATGAACACGGACCATCGATATGTTCGACTAGCGAAGAACGAATACATAATCCTCTAAAAACTATATTTAATGCCCATGGCGGCCATATTTGAATACAGAAATATAAAATGAAATATCCTTAATCAACAGCACGTACACAAACGATTTAATTCAGGAAGTAATACAATCAGTTTTAACAAAATCGTCAACGAAATATGGTTGTAAATCTAAAATTCAATTGTGTTTTCTTATTGTCACATGTTTATTTCTAAAGATACCATATATCCTTATAAAATTGGAAGACAAGTCTTACAATTAATGTAGGTATGGAAACTATAAACAGTCAAACCTGTGTTTAAAGTCCATCCATGGACGAAAACAATATAGTATTTGTTCGCACGCGGTCTTTAATTGCAGGGACCTTTGTGCAGAAAGTGAGTTATTCGGAAATTAAAAGAGTGATTGCTTATAATAGGGAATCGCTATACAAAGGTTGATTTTAGGACATTTTTGACTGTATTAGAATTTACTATATACTCATAAATATCTCGGAAATCCCTGAAGAGCGGCTACGTCCCACAAACAAGGTAAACAACTGTGCCACCTGTTTTGTTTTATTGCCATTCATATTAACGAGAAGGTCCATTTACGATGACGTTAAACACGATCTCGTATTTTATCAACTGACAGATAATCTATTAGCAACCCATTTTATTTCACATTGAAACGGATGTTTACGCTTTTACTACTTGAACTGATCTAGTTGAGCCTGTGTAGCCAATAAAGAGCCAGACAAGCCAGCGCATCCGCGCCAAATGACCTGGCTCTATATTGTTGCTGCTCAGCTTAAAATATTATATTGATATCCCTAGAATTGGCATGGACTTGTTCTTATGCAAAAGGTGGACGAGTCCATTGTTACTTGCATCATCGATAGGTTAGGGTTTAATGCTTCCATAACTGAGTGTCGCTCATGGAATACTGTAAGGCATTTGAGAGCAGTATCAATCTTGATCGCCTTGCGTATCCGATCAGTCTTAGAAGTTTCAAAGAACGTTTTGATAATCAGTTCATTCGTTGCGATGATATTGCATCAATTTGCATACAAATCATTATCTATATGAGTTAATGTTGGTTTTTCGACCTTCGCTCATATATACAGTAAGGTATGTGTTCTATCACTAACACTACTTTGCTAAAGAATCTTGTAAGAATTTAAGGCCATCTTTAAAACAGCGTTTAAAGAACTTAACACCGATCAGTTCACATATCCTTGTGGTTCCTGTTTTCTTCGTACCAGTACTCAATATACTTTGCTAAAGAGTCGGATTATATTTCAAGGCCGTCTTTTAAACATCGTTTTATTTATATCACGCCGACCAGTTTACTTACCCTTCTGGTTCTGTGGTTTTTCGCACCAGTACTACACACAACTTTGCTAAAGAATCGGATAAGATTTTTAGGCCGTATTTAAACATCGTTTTAGTTATATCACGCCGACAAGTTCACCTACGCGTCTTGTTCTATGGTTTTTCGTACCAGTACTCAACAGTCTTTGCTAAATAATCGGATAAGATTTCAAGGCCGTCTTTTAAACATCGGTTTAGTAATATCACACGGACCAGTTCACCTACCCTTTAGGTTCTTGGATAAATCACACCAGTACTCAATATACTTTGCTAAAGAATGGGATGATATAAAGGCCGTCTTTTTGAACATCTTTTTAGTTATATCACGCCGACCAGTTAACCTACCCTTGTATTTCTTGGATAATTTGAACCAGGACTCAATATACTTTGCTAAAGAATGGGATGATATAAAGGCTGTCTTTTAAACATCGTTTTAGTTATATCACGCCTAATAGTTCACCTACCCTTCTGGTTCTATGGTTTTTCGTACCAGTACTCAATATACTTTGCTTAAGAATCGGATAAGATAGAAGACGGTATGCTTAATAATCTCGGGTTCTACCTGCTTTTACCACCACCTCACTCCATTCACACACATCACAGACGAGAAAAATGAATATAATGTGAACATTTTGGCGACGGACTTTTAAAAACAGTTCATGAATAAGTTTAATTCCTGACAATACCAGAATATACTTTTCTTACAAGGGAGGTAATTTGGCTGTTGTGAAACTTATTCTTATACCTTGATACTCTCCCTTCAAACACTGTGTTGCTAACTACTGTCGAATATAAAACGAGACTAAGTTTCTCGATTAACCTTTTCCCACTTATAAACGACTTCTGATACTCTACAGCAGACGAACTTTGTAAATGATGTGGCAAAAGAAGGAAATGCTCATAATAGGCTAATTCTCCTTCTGTTTTTCGTAGACAATTTGTCAAGATTTTGTAATCGTCGTCGTCGTCATCTTCGTCTGCGGTTGAATCTGCGTCGTCCCAAAATTTTAACCTTACCTCTTAACTCCAAAACTATTCCACATATTTAAATGAAACTTAGTATACATCTTCCTATAGACAATACAAATGTATATACCAAGTCACATAACTCAGGCTTTAATAATTATTCAGTTATGCCCCATATCTAGACCTAGAAATTTATGCATGAACTTAAACTTGCCAGTAACTTTAAGCAGTAATGCCTCTTATTCGACATAGTAAAAAAGGAGAGCTTTGTCGTTCGCTTCGCTGCGCTCTTGTCTACTCTTTTCAATAAGGATACTTTACCTTATAGCGATTAACTGTAAATTTACCTAAATATTTTCGAATTTTGTCTGCTGTCTAATTGTTGTATGTGGGAAAGGATTAAACCGTGTAACATCCAACCGTGTGGCCTTATCCTGACCGCGTCTTTACCCTTTCCGATTTACAGACGCTTTCTGACGCTTGTCGGCAGACGACTTTTAAAAACAGTGAGGCAAAAGGAGAAATTGCTTATAATGAACGTTCATTAAACATTTATTTAATAGATATCTAATTACTTTTGCCTAGGTGTTTTCAATGTCATCTGCTGCAGTTTTGTTGAATGAATGAATCTGCAAACTGTTTCTCCAGAGTCGTCAACGTCCGAAAAAATCTTTAAACCAGACTGTCGATGTATCTGTTCGTATAAAACATAGCGTTAGTTGTTTCGTATAGTTTCATTGTGGAAAAAAACGAGTACGTGCTCGTGAGCATTTTAAGTGAATAAAGTCAGTCGAAACAAGATGACATATTATGCTGTATAATCAGATCCAATAAACGTACAGCAAAGTATTTTGGTCTGATTTTAATGAGACTGAGGTATTGTAACTTTTTAAATAAACCTGGAAGTGTAGCCCTACTATTTTTATACCACTATCTTTAAATGATGTCAAGGCCGAGGGTTAGAATTACTGTCATAACTCGACCAATTATGATAAATAAATCAGGGGCCTGCTTAAAGAGGATTTAAAGGCCATCCCCCAGAACATATCGCACTTAACACTTAATTAAAACCTACGTTGAGGGTACACATTGAGACGAATCTTTTGAGTTCCCACGCTATAGAGTTTCGAGGTCAAATAAGGATTTCAGAACATGAACTACGCTCCTATCTAGAGCCGGGACAACGATAGATAATGTTATACTTGGGATTGAGTTGGGTAAACACTTATTGATAAGGTTCTTTCTTTCAGTAGTGGTC
Organism: Serripes groenlandicus; assembly: GCA_031761405.1. NCBI lineage: Eukaryota > Metazoa > Mollusca > Bivalvia > Cardiida > Cardiidae > Serripes > Serripes groenlandicus. The sequence goes on from JASEVX010000014.1 coordinate 35,698,892, forward strand.
TTCTTCCAAGGCGTCAAAAGATATTTATATGAGCCGGGCCGCGAGAAAACCAACATTGTGGACTCTGCGTAAAAATATCGACCCTGATCAGCCTAAGCATGCCGCGTTGGCAACCCCTGACAGACACTTTCCGCCTCTTGTGGATTTTATGTTTCAGGAATCATTACTCTATAGATATATCACCCTGAGACGGAATGTGTAGGCCCGGATTAGGCTGATCTAGGTCGATACATTACACAGAGTTCATAATGTTGGTTTTCTCATGGAACGGTCCAATTGAAGAAAACTATTAACCTCTATAGAGCTACACCTCTCCAACACAGCTTCATTGCTTTTCCTTCCCTAGATGTAGCTCCGTGTTATTCGCCGAAAGGTAAAGATTGTAGTAATATTGTCATACCATTTATGGTAGACCATTTCCCACATACAGACGTTTTCGACGCCCTAGCAGCAGACGATGTTTGAAAAAATAGTGGCAAAATAAGACATTAAACGACAATGTTTTCAACTCTGTTAAATAATTGAACTTTTATTTATAGATATTTTCTATATATTTTTTCGAGATGTTTTCAAAGTCGTCTGCTGCAAAATTGCTGTATGTGGAAAAATATACAATACAGAATACAAATACCTTTATTTCTCACAGTTCTACAAACAGAATACATGAGAATAAAATAAATATACATAGTCAACGAGGACAAGAAAAATACAAAAAAGCGGAAATGTTGACACATACACAGTTCATATATAAACGGTGAAAAGAGCTTCATAATACGAGAATTGTGTATTATAAAAGAAAGTTCAGTCTTCAATCCACAATTACAATACACTCTCGTACAAGAGCGGTATTTTCATTGCGAAGGAGGACTCAACGATGTTTACTATTGTTTTATAACTCAAGATTACATGTTAATATGCTACTCATACTTTGATAACAGTTAGATAAAATGTTTGAATAGCCTCTTTACCTGGTAACAGTTTAATTCGGACCACGTCAAATGAACACGGACCATCGATATGTTCGACTTGCGAAGAACGAATACATAATCCTCTCAACACTATATTTAATGCCCTTGGCGGCCATATTTGAATACAGAAATATAAAATGAAATATCCTTAATCAACAGCACAGCACGTACACAAACGAAGTAATACAATCAGTTTTAACAATATGGTTGTAAAACTAAAATTCAATGGTGTTTTCTTATTGTCACATGTTTATTTTTAAAAATACCATATATCCTTATAAAATTGGAAGACAAGTCTTGCAATGAATGTAGGCATAGAAACTATAAACAGTCAAACCTGTGTTTAAAGTACATCCATGGACGAAAACAATATAGTATTTGTTCACAGGTGGTCTTTAATTGCAGGGACCTTTGTGCAGAAAGTGAGTTATTGGGAAATTAAAAGAGTGATTGCTTATAATAGGGAATCGCTATACAAAGGTTGACTTTAGCACATGTTTGACTGTATTAGAATTTACTATATCCTCATAAATATCTCGGAACCCCCCTGGAGAGCGTCTACGTCCAACAAACATGGTAAACAACTGTGCCACCTATTTTGTTTGTGCCATTCATATTAACGAGAAGGTCCATTTACGATGACGTTACACACGATCTCGTATTTTATCAACTGACAGATAGTCAATCAGCAACGCAGTTTGCTTCACATTGAAACGGATGTTTACGCTTTTACTACTTGAACATATTTAGTTAAGCTTGTGTTGCCATGAAAGAGCCAGACAAGACAGCGCATCCGCGCTAACTGACAAGGCTCTATATTGTTGCTGCTCAGCTTAAGATTTTATATTGATATCCCTAGAATTGGCATGGACTTGTCCTTATGCAAAAGGTGGACGAGTTCATTGTTACTTGCATCATCGATAGGTTAGGGTTTCATGCTGTTCCATAAATGAGTGTCACTCGTGGAATACTGTAAGGCATTTACGAGCAGTATCAATCTTGATAGCCTTGCGTATCCGATCAGTCTTAGAAGTTTCAAATAACGTTTTGATAATCAGCTCATTCGTTTGGATGAGATTGCATCAATTTGCATACACATCATTATCTATATGAGTTAAGGTTATTTTTTCGACCTTCGCTCATATTTACAGTAAGGTATGTGTAGTATCACTAACACTACGTTGCTAAATAATCTTGTAAGATTTCAAGGCCATCTTTAAAACATCGTTCAAAGTATTTAACACCGATCAGTTCACATATCCTTGTGATTCCTGGCTTTTTCGCACCAGTACTCAATATACTTTGCTAAAGAGTCGGATTATATTTCAAGGCAGTCTTTTAAACATCGTTTTAGTTATATCAGGTCGACAAGTTCACCTATCCTTCTGGTTCTATGGTTTTTCGTACCAGTACTCAATATACTTTCCTAAAGAATCGGATAAGATTTCAAGGCAGTCTTTTAAACATCGTTTTAGTTATATCACGTCGACCAGTTCACCTATCCTTCTGGTTCTATGGTTTTTCGTACCAGTACTCAATATACTTTCCTAAAGAATCGGATAAGATTTCAAGGCAGTCTTTTAAACATCGTTTTAGTTATATCACGTCGACCAGTTCACCTATCCTTCTGGTTCTATGGTTTTTCGTACCAGTACTCAATATACTTTCCTAAAGAATCGGATAAGATTTCAAGGCAGTCTTTTAAACATCGTTTTAGTTATATCACGTCGACCAGTTCACCTATCCTTCTGGTTCTATGGTTTTTCGTACCAGTACTCAATATACTTTCCTAAAGAATCGGATAAGATTTCAAGGCAGTCTTTTAAACATCGTTTTAGTTATATCACGTCGACCAGTTCACCTATCCTTCTGGTTCTATGGTTTTTCGTACCAATACTCAATATACTTTCCTAAAGAATCGGATAAGATTTCAAGGCAGTCTTTTAAACATCGTTTTAGTTATATCACGTCGACCAGTTCACCTATCCTTCTGGTTATTGGTAATTTTGCACCAGGACTCCATATAATTTGCTAAAGAAGCGGTTTAGGTTTCAAGGCCATCTTTAAAATACCGTTTTAAGTATTTAACACCGATCTGTTCACATATCCTTGTGGTTCCTGGTCTTTTCGCACCAGTACTCAATATACTTTGCTAAAGAATGGGATAAGATTTCAAGGCTGTCTTTTAAACAACGTTTTAGTTATATCACGCCGACCAGATCACCTATTCTTCTGGTTCTGTGGTTTTTCGTACAAGTACTCAATTAACTTTGCTAAAGAATCGGATAAGATTTCAAGGCTGTCTTTTAAACAACGTTTTAGTTATATCACGCCGACCAGATCACCTATCCTTCTGGTTCTGTGGTTTTTCGTACAAGTACTCAATTAACTTTGCTAAAGAATGGGATAAGATTTTAAGGCCGTCTTTTAAACATCGTTTTAGTTATATCACGCCGACCAGATCACCTATCCTTCTGGTTCTATGGTTTTTCGTACCAGTACTCAATATACTTTGCTCAAGATTCGGGTAAGATTTTAAGGCCGTCTTTTAAACATCGTTTTAGTTATATCACGCCGACCAGATCACCTACCCTACTGGTTCTATGTTTTTTCGTACCAATACTCAATATACTTTGCTAAAGACTCGGATAAGATTTCAAGGCAGTCTTTTAAACATCGTTTTAGTTATATCACGCCGACCAGATCACCTATCCTTCTGGTTCTATGGTTTTTCGTACCAGTACTCAATATACTTTCCTAAAGAATCGGATAAGATTTCAAGGCAGTCTTTTAAACATCGTTTTAGTTATATCACGCCGACCAGATCACCTATCCTTCTGGTTCTATGGTTTTTCGTACCAGTACTCAATATACTTTCCTAAAGAATCGGATAAGATTTCAAGGCAGTCTTTTAAACATCGTTTTAGTTATATCACGTCGACCAGTTCACCTATCCTTCTGGTTATTGGTAATTTTGCACCAGGACTCCATATAATTTGCTAAAGAAGCGGTTTAGGTTTCAAGGCCATCTTTAAAATACCGTTTTAAGTATTTAACACCGATCTGTTCACATATCCTTGTGGTTCCTGGTCTTTTCGCACCAGTACTCAATATACTTTGCTAAAGAGTCTGATTATATTTCAAGGCTGTCTTTTAAACATTGTTTTAGTTATATCACGTCGACCAGTTCACCTATCCTTCTGGTTATTGGTAATTTTGCACCAGGACTCCATATAATTTGCTAAAGAAGCGGTTTAGGTTTCAAGGCCATCTTTAAAATACCGTTTTAAGTATTTAACACCGATCTGTTCACATATCCTTGTGGTTCCTGGTCTTTTCGCACCAGTACTCAATATACTTTGCTAAAGAGTCTGATTATATTTCAAGGCTGTCTTTTAAACATTGTTTTAGTTATATCACGTCGACCAGTTCACCTATCCTTCTGGTTATTGGTAATTTTGCACCAGGACTCCATATAATTTGCTAAAGAAGCGGTTTAGGTTTCAAGGCCATCTTTAAAATACCGTTTTAAGTATTTAACACCGATCTGTTCACATATCCTTGTGGTTCCTGGTCTTTTCGCACCAGTACTCAATATACTTTGCTAAAGAGTCTGATTATATTTCAAGGCTGTCTTTTAAACATTGTTTTAGTTATATCACGCCGACCAGTTCACCTACCCTTCTGGGTCTTATGGTTTTCGTACCAGTACACCACAAAACAGCCTTCCAAGGCAACTTTCTTCCTTTTTCACAAAATCAATAATACGCCAATTGGTGAAAAACGAATGCCGCTAGTTACAATGTCTTTTGTTGGCTACCTCGAAGAATATCCGACTGATATGTCCTGGTTCGGCTAAATAATTGAATTAAACTGTCCCGCAAAGTAGTTTGGTGAGTGTTCGCCGTAGCATATAACAGTGAAAAAAGATCGCATATGGAAGTCTTGCGTAAGTGCAGTGTTTTCGATGAAAACACGGAGTATTTCACCCTGAGAGGCATTTTCAAGACCTACTGTCAACACATAAAAGCAGACATGTATACAGGCTCGTACACCTATGTATACACAGTGGCGATTTCAACAGACACTAATTTGTTTCCGTTTTCCACGAAAGCCCATTTTGTTTTATGGAGAAAGGAAGATTGTTTTCAAGGGGAAACGCTGTCCCGTATTGTGGACTAAGAGTGTATTGGACGCAGAGGGACGGAGTGGGTTCAACAGACACACTGCACACACTGAATTGACAACCGTGACATTGAACTTTAAGATACAAGCTTCATTTTAAACAATAAGTTGTATTATGTCGGGAAAATTCACCGATTACATCTAGTAAATCTCATTGGGTACGTATTGTCTATTAAACAGATAGTATTACAATGGTAGAGCACCGGCCTCTCGTATACTTCAGCTTATAGCGATTTACTGTAATTTAACCTACATGTTTTAAATATTATCTGCTGCATACTTTTTGGTTATGGGACAGGGTTAAAACATGTAACATGAAACCTTATCCTAAACACATCTAGCGAGTTATAGTATTAACCCTTTCCAAGGAATCCGCTGTGGTCGAGTGGTTAGCGTCGGGGATTTCGAAGCCGGGTGTCCCGGGTTCGATCCCCAGTCGCGGCACTGCGCTCATGGTGGAGTGCCCGTGGGCAAGGCACATTTTTTTTAGCCTAAAACAGCCCTGTGTTCCATAGTCACAAAACTCAAAACCTGTTTTGCGAAACCTATATAGGTTTTGTCGATATACCGTTCCTTATTCGGTTAACCAAACATGTTCTACCTGTTTTCCATTCATAAAACAGCCCTGTGTTCCATAGTCACCAAACCCAAAACCTGTTTTGCGAAACCTATATAGGTTTCGTCGATAATCCGTGCATTAGTCGGTAAACCAAACCTGTTTGACGGGAGTACATGCATAATACAGATAGGTTTCGTTCCGCTCCATAGACAAAACGTGTTTACGTTGTGTTTCCTATGGAACACAGGGCTGGTAGGTTTCGTTCCGTTTAATAGGCATAGCTTAAACTGTTTATGTTGTGTTTACTATGTAACACACGGCTGGTTTGTTTACCCAGGGATCATGACTAATTAAATTTAAATGACCTTAGATGTCGATGCGCCATAAAACAATATACATTCATTCATTAACCCTTTCCCATATACAGAAGCTTTCTGAAACTGTGTGCAGCAGACGACTTTTGAAACACAGTGGGTAATGGGATAAATTGCTGATAATGAACATTCATTAAACATTAATTTATATATCTTTTTTCAATTTTTGTCTAGGTGTTTTAAAAGTCGTCTGCAACAGTTTTGTTAAATGTGGGAATCTGCATACAGTCTCTCCAGAGTCTTCATTGTCCGGAAATATTCCGCTCGCTCGTACATAGATCTGAACAGGTCGGCTCATATTGACTTTTGCGTAAGCGTATGAACCGTGTAAAATAACCCTTATGAATAAACGAGTTACAAAGGGTCTGATTGTCGTTTTCCATTTGAGTGCTGAGTGCTGAGTGCTGTTTGTGTCGTGCAGTTTCATTGTGAAAAAAAGACCACATGCTCATCAGTATTTAAAAGTCAATTCGAGACGAAACTACCTATCATGCGGTGTATTCGGATCCAATATACGTACAGCGAAATATTTCAGGAGACGATGTATTGTAACTGGAAATGTAGTTATATACCATTGTCTTTAAATGATCACTGTCATAACTAGACCAAATATGATAAATAAATTAGAGGCCCACATAAAGAGGATTTAAAAGTCGTTTTCACCCCAACATATCAAACTTAGTACTACGTTGTGTGCAATTATTGAGTACTAACACTATAGAGTTTCGAGGTTAAATAATATATTGAGAACCTGAACTACGCTCCTTTCTAGAGCGCTGATACAGATAGATAATTTTATACTCGGAATATAGTGGGAAAACATTGTGGGAAACATAGAATTTCTTTTTTCTTTAAGACAAAGTTTTTCTTTTCCGTAGTGGTCATCTTGTAAGGCCTCAAACAATTTTTACATGAAGAAACAAGCATTACCTCTATAGAGCGACTGCTCTTTACTTTTCTTCCCCTCCGCTAGCTGTGAAGGTTACATTGTACAAGCCGGTAGGCGACGTGGGATTCGCCTTTTCATATATATACATATGAAGAACAAGTCCGATAGAGTCATTATTGTGGTGACTTGGTGAACACTGGTGAAAAGTGTGCACCTTGTAAAAACAATCTCTGGTCAACCAACCATCTTTTATTACCATGCAATGAATGAATGAATGTATATTGTTTTATGGCGCATCGACAGCTAAGGTCATTTAGCGCGCATTTAAATTTTATTATTCATGTTCCCTGGGTGAACAAACCAGTACTAGGCTAGAAAATGTGCCTTGCCCAAGGGCACTCCACCATGACCAAATTGCCGCGACTGGGGATCGAACCCGGGACACCCGGTTTAGAAATCCCCGACGCTAACCACTCGACCACAGCGGATTCCTATTACCATGCAAAAACGCACCCGTATACACCGAACCGTTTCGCCTTGGTATATTTTGCAAACTTCCGGCTGTAGCTCGGAAACCCGAGGTCGGAGGTCAATGACGGAAACAAACTTTTTGTAGCTCTTGAGTAGCTCTATGAAATAGTGTAATAAAATCGCTATCGAATACTATCACTGCAGCGCTATGGGCGATTGAAGTAAAAAATGACTGTGAAAATACCATATATTTGAAAGGCTACCATTTGTAAACAAAGGCCTAAATCAAAGATCGTAACGGATAGATTTTTTCGAAATATCTAGAAGTATCTATAACTGAAGTTTCAGCTCTCTACAATTAAAACTGTAGGAGAAGATAGAAAAATGATTAGGGTTCTTAAAACGCATTTATTCGCTAGCTGCATAGCAACAGTTACGTTTGAAAGGCTACCATTTGAAAACAAAGGCCTAAATCAAAAATCATAACTGATACGTTTTTTGTAAATATCTTGAAGTATCTATAACCGAAGTTTCAGCTCTCCACATTCAACACTGTAGCAGAACATTTTTTTTTTTTTCTTAAAACGCGCTTTTTGGCTAGCTGCATAGCAACGGTTGGGTCCTTAGCAACGAAACTCAAACGCGCACAACCTGCGCTTTTTTGGCACCTGGTCACTAAGTTTCATTGAAATCGATCCGTCAGTTTTTGCTGTAGAGCTGTGACTTACAAATATTTGGACAGACAGACACACACACAGACATACAGGGATACCTAGCCTAGCGAAATCCAATATACACATGTTCATCAAACAGTATGTTGTATGTATACATCAACGGGTAAATATTGTGGTAATAGTGTCATACGCCGAGTCCCGGTAGCTCAGTCGGTAGCGACGCGGGCTGTCAATCCAGGGGTTGTGAGTTCGAATCCCGGCTCGGCCAACTTTCTTTCCGACGATTGACAAAAGTCAATGCGACATGCGTCATTCGTCTTCCACCAATGGGCTAAGTCTATGTGGAAAAGCAGCCAGTTGCTTGGGAAGATTGTTGTGTGGAGTACTGCCGTGTGTTCCATAGTAAACACAACATAAACAGTTTAGGCAATGCCTATCAAACGGAACGAAACCTACCTGTTTTATGAATGGAAAACAGGTAGAACATGTTTGGTTAACGACTAAGGAACGGTATATCGACAAAACCTATATAGGTTTCGCAAAACAGGTTTTGAGTTTTGTGACTATGGAACACAGGGCTGGTGTTAGACAACCAGGAAATGCATGAGTAGGTGAACTGGCCGCCGTGATATGACTGAGAAATTGTTAAAAACGGCGTTAAACCCCAATCAATCAATCAATCAATAGTGTCATACTATATCCAACGTGAGGACGCTTTCCGGCACCTTTGCAGACGACATTTTAAAACATTGTTGCAAATGGATTAATTACTTGACAATCTTGTCAGCTCTTTTTAATAATTGAACTATCATTCATAGAGATTTTCAATATTTTTTATCGAGATATTTTCAAGGTCGTCTGCTGCAAAAGTTCTGTATGTGCAAAAAAGTTACATGAAAGAACGCTACTCATACTTTGATAAGAGTAAGATAGAATGCTTGAAGAGCCCTTATATTAGATATCAGTTTATTTCGGGCATGTTTGCTCGTCAAGTAGTTAACTCCGCACGGCGAGGGTAAACAAAATCAAATCATTCCATTTTGGGCATGTCACATCACATATATATGAGTTTTACATGAGTTTTGTTTTATTTTTCGCTTAAAATATACATAAGGAATGTGTAGTATCACTAACAATACTTTGCTAAAGAATCGGAATATATTTAAAGAACGTCTTTAAACACAGTTTTAGTCATATCACGCCGACAAGTTCACCCATCCTTGTAGTTTCTGTTTTTCTTGCACCATTACTCAACAAAACATCTTTCTCAGGCAACTAACTTCCTTATCATAAAGACAATAATATATCTAGGTGCTACCTATTTACGAAAAAACGCAAGATAATTATAAACAAAAATTAAAGAGCATACTTTGGCCATAAAAAAGGATTTATAAGTAATTGACTAGACAATAATAATGTTAATGTCATGTTTTGTGCATTATCAAAAAATATTTGGAATTCGTATTGCTGTCGTCTATTATTACGAACAGAAAATAATAAAGTAAAGACTTTCAGAAAATCAAGGAATACATTTATAATGAACGAGGTTAAAACATGATGGCCAAGATGATCCTTAATCGATCACCTGCATTATGGTAAAGAAGCAAAAAGATCAGCTCTTTGCTGATGCCACCTGGCAACTGCCTTTTTCAACCAGTCAATATGACTGGAACAAATGATGTAAGGGGTCACATTTCTGCTAAACCCTTTCCCTATTAGAGACGGTTTCTGAGGCCTTTGCAACAGACGATTTAGGGAAAGATTGTCGCTAAAAGAACAATTGCTCCTCATGAGAAAGTTATCCTTTTGCCACAATGTTTGATAAATAGCTCATGTATAGGAATTTGGGGTATTTCATGTTGATACCACTTTTTTTGCGGGAAACGACGTCGCTCCATTGACGTTACGTCAAGATGAAGTGTTACGGAAATGACGTCACGTCCTTCTTTGGATACGATACAGTCAACATTTAGGTTCAGGGGTAGAAGTCTAATGCTGTCGTTTTTTTGACGAACGGGAAAACATATTTCTTACAGAGTTCCATTTATTTTTAATGTTAATTCCCCCAAAACACAGCACTTTAATAAATATCGATTTAAAAAAAAAAAATATTAAAAAGACGACAATAATTTAAAAAATCCGTGTTTTTTTTCGTGTCATTTTATACATACCCAAATTATCGATTTAAAAAAAAATATTAAAAAGACGACAATAATTTTTTTTCAATCCGTGTTTCTCGGCTCATTTTATACATACCCAAAATGGCGGCCCCCATGGATTTAGCCAGTTTCATTTCAGAAAGCTTAATGGGTTATTGAAAAAAAAAAAAAAAAAAAAAAAATATCTCACACCTGTTAACTATAAGCGAAAAAACCCATTCATGGTTTTTTTTCGTAATACGACAATAGGTGGAAGACTAATATCGCTAACCAAAGTGAATTTAATTAGCCACAGGAAAGAATTACTGAGAGAGCTGGAGTTCGAACTCGGGATAGTTTGACTGATATTTCTGGTCTTTTTCAGAATTGAGTGGGGTAACCTTGTGGGAAACATAGATATTGTTCTTTATGATAAGTTTATCATTTCCGTGATGGTCTTCTTCAAGAGCCACAACCTACATTGGTATCAATCAAACTGTTAACCTCTATAGAACGAGGCCTCTCTAGAACAGCTTCATTTCCCTCTTCCGCTAGATGTCGCTCAGGCGAGGCTGCACTATACATAAATTACCATAATATTGTCATACTATAAATGGTAAATCTTTTCCAACATACAGACGCCTTTGCAGCAGTAGACCTTTTACAATATTGGGGCAAAGGGAGAAGTTACTGCACAAGGTTTTCAACTCTGTTGCAGTTATAGAGTTATTGCCTATATGTTTCGAGACGTTTTCAAAGTCGTCTGCTGTAAACTTGCTATATAGGAAATGGTTTCATGTAAATATGCTACTCATACTTTGATAAGAATAGATAAAAAATTGAAAAGCCCTTTTATCAGATATCTCTTCATTTCAGACCACGCCGTACGAAAAGGACCATCGAGATGTGCGAACAGCCAAGAAATAATACATCATTCTCTCAAAACTACAATATTTAACTATCTTGTCGGCCATTTTGATATGCGAATGAAATATCCAATGAAATGTTATTAAACGAGTACAGATTCAAAAACAACTAAATTAAGAAACGGATATCATCATATAAAACAAAACAGTCAACGAAATATGGTTGTCAAGCTGAAATTAATTTGTGTTGTCTAGTTTTCACATCTCTATTAAATATACCATGATTATATTCTTTTAAAAAAGCCTATTAATAATGGTTGATTTGTTGATTGTTTGGTGTTTTATGCCGCTTTCAACATTTTTTAATCTTTGGTATGAACCGACCGGGGATAGAACCCGCGACAGACGGCACCCGAGCCGGACGCTCTACAAATACATAAACAAGGCGGTCGTATCTTCGAAACCCCTGAATGGCGGCTATGTCTAATACACAAGTTGAACAGCTGTGCCATTTACATTTTATTGCCATTTATATTAACAAGGAGGTCCACTTACGATGACGTTACACAAGATCTTGTGACATATTATTATATCAAATGGCCGATGATCTATCAGCAACTCATTGTACTTCAAACGTTTACGCTTCTGGAACAGATCTAGTAAAGCCTGTGTCGTCAATAAAGAGACAGGCCAGCCAGCGCATCCTCGCCAACTGACCAGGCTCTATATCGTTACTGCTCAGCTTAACATTTTATATCAATATCTCTAGAATTGGCATGGACTCTTCTTTATGCAAAAGCTGGACAAGTTCATTATAAAATTCAGCATTGAAAGGCTAGGGTTTGCACATCATAATGTTGTTCCATAAATGAGTGTCGCTCGTGGAATACTGTAAGGCATTTGCGACCAGTATCAATCCAGATCGCCTGGCGTATCCGATTAGTCTAAGACTAAGCAGTTTCAAAGAACGTTTTGATAATCATTTCCTTTGTTTGGATGATATTGTACGAATTTGCATACACATAATTATCTATTTGAGAAATTCAAGAGTTTAGTTTTCGAACATCTCTTAAACATACAGCTAGGTGTTTGTAGTAACACTAATACTAATTTGCTAAAGACTCGGAATGAATTTAAAGGCCGTCTTTATACAATATTTTAGTTATATCACGCCGACAAGTTCACCTATCCTTGTAGTTCCTGTCTTTTCGCTTACTATCTACTTCCTTATCACAAGGACCATAACTCGTCAATTGGTAGACGAATACCGCATGTCACAATGAGTTTTGTCGGCCATCGGTAAGAATCACTGACCGAGCCGGAATTCGAACTCGGGATACATCGACTGATATTTCTCGTCGTTACGGACTGTTATGTCCTGGTTCGGCAAAATAATTAAATAGTTTGTGCGGCCAATTAGTTAGATCTGTGTAAGCCGTAGCATATGTATCATTGAACAGGGATCAGGTAAGGAAGTTTTGCGTTTTTCAATGAAAAAACACAGACAAAAGTTACTCAAATACTGACGTGCATACAGACTCTTAAACCTTTTTAAATTCATGAATGCGCTCAACAGGCATCAACATTTACTGTTTGCACGAAAACCCGTTTCGTTCCACCCTAACGAAGTCAGTGTTCACGGAAAAAGTACACCGAAGGATACTGGGTATTCGTTGCAGTCTTCGCCCGTGAGATACCAATCCATTTCATTGAACGAAGGAGATTTTTTTTTTCGACTTTTAGTTATGTCTATCGAACGACTTGTCCGACACAACAGTTACAATACACTTCATAAAAAAAGATACAACATACTTACATCGTATACATGTTCAAGTTTATCAGTAATATTCTTGTAATCTAGTCAAACCAATACATACAATTGAATATATCATTGAATGTATGATATATACGATTATATTTGATATGTTATTGTGGCAATATTAGAATTCAGCCGTTTTCTGTATATCTTTGACGAACATAATTGTTATACTTATCACTTGGAGAATGATCGGTAGGGTTTATATATACTTTCAACGAGATGTATAAGGAATGACCGAGCAGGAGTTCAAACACACGACCCTTTATTTATTATCCCTCGTATATATTTCTGCTCAACGCAGAGGAATTAAGACAAACTGATATATCATGTATAAGGAATTATTACAAGTCCTTATACATTCTTAGGATTAAAGATCTGAGTCTTTGAAATGTTTAGGATTACTAATATGTAGTCACATTATGAAGCACCTGCAGCAGATACATTTTGAAGTATTGAAGTATTATGGCATAAACAAAAAGTTTCTCTTTCTTTATTTGCCACAATATTTCAGCTTTATTCAATAATTACACTTTTATATAAAGAGTTATTATATATATACCTTTCTATTTTAAAGGTTTAATGCTGCAGATTTGTTGTATGTTGGAAGGGGTAAAGCTTATAAAATGCATTTAAAACAATAATAGAAAATATAGGCATACATGTCAATATATTTAATTGCAATTAGGAGTTCAAGTACATTTTGACTTATCCGTAGCGTAAGAAACCTTCCCACTTTATCATAATGTTTTCAACGATATTAATACAATTGACTTTAGTTTAAAGATGCTTTAGTTTTACAAGTCATCTGCAGTAGAGTTGTTGAATGTTGGGAAAAAGTTTGCGACCAGTCTTTCTTTTTACCATTTATTGTCAAAGTTTTCAAATTTGTTTCAGAATTAATAATGTAGATACCATAATTTTGATATATTTTATAAAATGTACAAGTCTAATGTAAATTGCATTCATGTTTCCTGGAAGTTAAACACACATTTTATGCTCCAAACGAGTTTTTTTCTACGAATAGTTTTGTATTTTATGTCAGCTACAAAATGTTACACCCATGAAAGAAATTTAGACAGGCTGTTTCTGATGGACTTTGTCGTGATTTGGGAAAATCTTGCTGGTCATTGTTTAACTTGGTGTTGCTTATATCTGGAAAAAGGAAGAAAGTTAAAATAATGAGTGTTCAGGAAGCTGACAGAACGTATCAATACTACAAATAAATACAAGCTAGCAAGTCTTAGTTTTCACTTATTGCTCCCTCTTTAAAGTTATATCCAAATCTTGCTGGTCATTGTTTAACTTGGTGTTGCTTATATCTGGAAAAAGGAAGAAAGTTAAAATAATGAGTGTTCAGGAAGCTGACAGAACGTATCAATACTACAAATAAATACAAGCTAGCAAGTCTTAGTTTTCACTTATTGCTCCCTCTTTAAAGTTATATCCAAATAATAACAAAGCTGCAGTACATGGCATGTAATACATGATGGTGCTTTTTCTCAAATGGCGTAGGAAATATTGTGTCATAAATGTAGAAATTACTTGTTGGTAGCAGCATGTTCCAGCATGTTTTTTCGTTAAATGTTCTTTATTGCATCTGTAGCAGACAACTTAACCTCTTGTAGATGTATTGTGATCGTTTATAGAAAATGTTCAAGTTGACGGAAGCTTTTAACAAGATTGTGTGAGTAATATGTGGACAATGTAGATCTTAAGCAGATACATGTAACTTTTAATATGTATGAGATTATATGTAAAATATTCAAGGTGCAAGAACTCTAGAGAAATCCAACTGATATGGTATTACAATATACACATTTGATCTTGGTTTAGTAGCTTATTATGAAAAATTAGTTGAATGTCTTCCAGGATACTACTGATATAAAGCCGGGAGAAACAAAAGTGACTTACCGACTGACTGTCACACGGACAGAATATTTGACCGATATGCACACATAAAATCAATTTTCGTTTCAGGGGGTCAATAAGAAGAGGGCTTAGATGGCCCCCCTATGAATATCTTATCAAAAGTAGGGGAAAACACAAGGAACGGACACTGTAAATGAACCATTTCTACTAAATTATCCTTAAATCAGACACAGCTATTAAATAAAAAAAAGAATTTATAAGCTTTGCTGTGCTGCCTCTAGTTATAATACAGCCTGGCTTTCATGTTGTTACAATTTTGTAGAGTGCCTACCTTTTCTTAGAATCAGGAAAGTGGATTAATTGAAGATTTTTTTATTTAAAGTTTAGCCTTAATGGATGTTTCTTCTAAATAATCTTGAAATCAGAAAAGCAATTTCACTTTTT
>JASEVX010000014.1:35714347-35800856 GCA_031761405.1 Serripes groenlandicus
TATATCACTGCCGTCAGGTCCCCTAAAGTGCGTTTTCTAAACACAACATTCTGCCCAGGACACTGACTACCATACCATATATGTAGTTTTAAACCCATTAATCGGAGTTAAATGTCGCTAGTCACTGTAACCTTTGTCAATCATCTGTAAAAATCAATGGCCAGCCGAAATTCAAACTCATGACCCCTGAATTGATAGCCGTCGGCGTTCCAGAGTCAACGTAGTGGTACAATCACAAATGAATTGTTATGTTAGTACTTAATCTGCTTAAAGTAATTCTTACATCTATATAGAAATTTCACCCTAATGTTTTCAGTTCGTAAAAGGTATACAATATTTGCAAAATCAACTAGTTTGTCAATACTACGTTTAGAATAGTAAAAATAACAATGACGCCGAACAGGTGAATACATTAATAGGACCACTGCACTCGAGCATATGTAAAAACTCTCGTGTACATTATTATGTAATTTTATATTTGCGGTGCACTACAAAAATAACCTTTACAAAAATAGTACACGTGCGGAATTTTTACAAGGTACAAGCTTATGATCCAACTGAATACAGTCTTACACATCTTTTGCAAGCTAAGGCTACTTTATACATAAGCATTCCCAGAGTGAGATCAGATTGCGCAGATTCGTTGACATATCTGTTTATACACTAGTCGCAAATGCTTTACGGCTAGTCTTTTCTAAATAACTGCGAAATACGCTTGACGTTTAAATTGAGCGTTTTACCAAAACTCCCACAGAGGCTTTCAGGATGCTTGTAATTTTAAACGAGGCTAAGTGAACATCCCAATCAAAATATGGAGATTGATAAACAAAAACAATTGATATTTGTCAAACCTTATTTAGTTACACAGTTGGGGTGAGATGACATGGCTTGCTATGTTTAACGTTTCTCGAATCGTTATTGAAAAGCATTTAAAAGAAGGTTGTCCTAGATTCAGTAATGTGTATATGTCCTACTGTTTCATACTGTTTCACCGTTTGTAATTCTAGAATTGATGTACCTCACATATATGTACCGCGTACAAACTGGTTGGCTAAAAAGAATTGGATGTGTTCACGAATACGTCTCGATTATCGGTTATGTCGTTTTACTACATTCGTCTAGCAATAACTCGAAGTCGAAAGGTATCAATGAATAAATTCTAGTTATCGTCTTGCTCGAGAAACCAATGGATTAATGCTAATCCCGTGCATCTATTTTCAACTTACAAATCATTTATACATATATAATTGTTATGAAAAGAAATCGATGAAAACATCCTATCAAGAAAACAGCACCAATGTTTCCCCCGTATAAATTATGTGAACTGCTGCTAATATGTTTTCTAACGACAAATCCGTTCCTGGAAATCGTTTGAGTAAACGACATTCGAATTAATACGTGTTGGAGTTATCGCACGTTCACTGTACATAAATACTGTTGAATAGCTTAATCATATTTAAATACTACTTCAGTATAAGGTTTCGGATCAATAAAGTTATAACAACACTTGCAATTGATGTACTTTATATCTATATATCTGGGGTCAGTTTCAAAGAAATATTTGCGACGTTTTCCCGAATATCAATCTCTCTGTGTCTCTGTCTGCTGTCTGTCTCTCCCCTCCGTATTTATGTATGTCTGACTGTATGTCTCTCTCTCTCTCTATCTCTTTTTCTCCCCCCTCTCTCTCTCATTTTAACACTAGCAAGTTGTGATCGAAAAATTTAAGACAAAAACATGTTCAAAGTTTAATGAAACACGATTTGTTTAATTTAGGAAAAATCCCATCGAAAGTTAAAAAATGTCGTTAATTTCACTTTTTAATTTATCATTTTACTATATTTGTCGGATGAGTACATTTTATCTTTACAATCATATGAGTAAATTGAAAAAAAGCAATCAAAATTTCGATTTTTTTTTGTAAATTTGTGTTATATATTTAAGTTCTAATGCATGATATTCAACTCTTAATTTACAAATTATTTTTATTAGTCTTTTGGTCAGCAATACAATCTAGATATTTTTTAAATACATCGTCATGTTTAAATGTTTTCATTAGTGTTATACATATCATGTTATAATTAATTCCTACTGAAACAGTCTTTTTCAAGGTTTATTTACAGTGCGATATATAGATGAAACTGTTCATGCAAAATCTGCACAATCTGATCTAGATACATAATTGTCACATATACCAAATAATGTATTTATAACACCGATAAATAAACGGGGCGATCCTCTTAACAACCAGCTTAAATAATGTAAAATGTCATAAAATAAAGAAATAATGTCAAAATGTTAAAATCATATTTATACCGTGATTTTTGAATGCATATACGGGGTAAAAAATCTAGGTAAGTAATATACTAAACCCTTACCTTGATTTGATTGTTCACCAAGCTCCCTTTCTACGTTTCGATAAGGAACATGAATTGTGTCCTTTATCCCTTCATGCCAGTATAGCACACGATAGACATCTTCTGCTGCTTTAATTCCTCTAGTCTTATGGAACATCAACAGTATCGTGTTATCAGGGTCAACTTTAACAGGAAAGATATGCATAGGATTAGTTCTGATACAAGTTTTGTTATTAAACTCTATGATAAATTCTGTGATTATGATTTCATTAATCATTGTCACCTATTCGAGTGGAACACTATTAATATATCCATTGAGAAAAGACGAATATTGTGAGAATACCCGTCTTGAATCGAAAACAATATTTATTTTAAGTGGCCTTTCTTTCTTTGAATAATATTTAAATCGGTTGAATCCTGCCTTGACACCTGCCTATTAATCGTTATTGTGAAAAACACGTTGAATATAGACATTCACTTACATTAATTACAAATGATATAAAGGTTGGAACATCGTTATAAGAATGATGGTTATTTCATTGATCGGTCAGGCAAACTAATGAACTGGTGTGCTTAAAATCGTGAATCTTTGTTTTTCCCACTCAATGACTTTTTTTCAAAGTTCAAGGCTATTCTCTCATGTTTTTTACAAAGAATGTATTATTTGCAAAGAGAAGATATATGCTACATAAATACCCGGAAAAACATTTGCATGTGTCAATGCATATTTAGCATCAATCTCAACTCGAGCTGATTTAACGGTGAGAACGACATTTATGCCCTCGGTCTCGACTACTTCTTTACTAAGCTGATAAGTTCCACTGTTGATTGTACTCTCATCAGAGATGGGATCTGGCGCTACCCCACTGCCAACAGGATTACTATGTTTATCATCAGTAATTAGTCTACTTTCTTCAGTAGTATCTAATAAATTAGATATGTTTTCCCTGCTTGTCTGGCCATCATGCATGTCGCCTGTCGTATTTTCTTTTTTAAATTCGCAGCCGTTAATTATTTCCACATTTATTAGGCATTCTTTTGTTAGGTATTCTTTGACTTCCTCTAAAATAAACTCGGGGCAATCGACTGGTCTTAGCATGGCGTTCTAAAATAAATCGTCGATTTCATATCAATGAAAATGGTCCACACTGAATTAACGAATATGAAAGACTCTACTATAACAAAGGCATGCAGTGGATTTTAAGGCTAGAAATGTGAAATGTGTCAGAAACGAAACAACTGAATAGTAGAGTCAACATTTGAAGGTTTTCAATCGAAAAGGTCAGAAAGATCAATATATCACACATCAAAAAAATGTATGCATAGCATAAAAAGACAAGACATTGGATGACAAAGGCATGCGTTGGAGGGAAAAGAATGGAAATGTGACAAGTGTCACAGACGAAACAACTCATGATCGAATTAATACCTGAAGATTTTCAATCGAAAAGAGTCAGAAAGATCAATATACATGTATCACAAACCACACAATGTATGAAAAGCCTTAAAAGACAAGACATTCGATTATAAGGCAAGCGTTTCAATGAAAATAATGGAAATGTCACAGACAAAATAACTCAATGGTGGTGTCAATATGCGTTAAGACAAACACAATAAAGCTGTTTAACGCCGCTTTCAACAACTCGCGGCGTTTCCTGGGTAAGTTACCAGTAATACTGATTCATTTATCCTGACATATTTCAGTCAGTCGTAATGCTAATCCCGCAACCCTGAGCTCCAAGACATGAAGTAATTACAACCACTTTTATAGTCTTTAATATGACCCGGCCGGGGATCGAATAAAAAATATCGAGGGATTGTGAGGCGGTAAATTGTTTAGAAGAAATGCTTATTATTATAGAGTGCGTACATCCTGGTAGAGATCATCACTGACGTTATCATATCTCAATATATTTGGACTATTTATGAACGACTATTATATGTATTACAGAGTAAATAAACTCACCTTGTATTTTCCCGATTCAACGTTATGTTTCAAACGGGATAGGTCATCAGTTTCTATTGTATGTTGTATTGATTCATTCTGAAAATGCAAAGCATACGTTCTTTAAAGCAAGCGGCAGAATAGATCACACTATTGGTAGAAATTAAAAAAAATATAGTTAACGGAATACCTGACAATCATTTAATCAAAATCAAAATTCCATTTTTTTTTATTTTCTGACAGAGTAAACCAGTGGGTCTAGATGACATTTTCTGTTTTGATGCAAAGAACAAGAATTTTAGTTTAGGTCAACATAACATGAGCGGTGAATAATAAAATATCATCAATGTAAAAAATAAGAAAAATAATGAAAATGTGACAAGAGTCGCAGACAAAATAACTCAATGGTGGTGTCAATATGTGTTAAGACAAACACAATAAAGCTGTTTAACGCCGCTTTCAACGACTCGCGGCGTTTCCTGGGTAAGTTACCAGTAATACTGATTCATTTATCCTGACCTTTTCCAGTCAGTCGTAATGCTAATCCCGCAACCCTGAGCTCCATGACGGGAAGTAATTACAACCAGTTTTATAGTCTTTAATATGACCCGGCCGGGGATCGAACCCACGATCTCGAGGGAGTGGGAGGCGGTAATTTGTTAAGAAGAAATGCTTATTAATTAATTGCTCAAAGACGAACACCCTTACAAAGTATGAATTGAAAATTAAGGAGATATGAATTTATACCATAGGTCAGCATATACTTATTAAATTACTGAAAGTGCTGACGGCAAGAGCTTAAATGTATACTACATATTTTATTTGGGCGTACTCTAATCGACCACATAAACACTTTCGCCTGTCAGTATATTAGAAAATAATATAGTTGTTATCTTTTTTGTCCTTTGATACAATGTAGTAACGATTTCATTTTAAGATCATCTGTAAAAGGCGTTTAATCCATATCTTTTGGTCGAGAATAAAATAGATGAAGAAGTTAGAGATTGGTATTGTTCATAACCGTGTCGATCATATCGGAAATAAAAGTAATTGAACAATACCAATCTCGTTTGTCTAGGTAAGTATATATTCCATCTTATACACTATTAATGTAACCAACTTTGTACGGGAATTACCTGTGGTGTTTTAGCTTAATTATAGATTGCGTACATCCTGGCAGAGACCATCACTGACGTTATTATATCTCAATATCTTTAGAATATTTAAGAACGACATTTATATGTATTACAGAGTAAATAAACTCACCTTGTGGTATTGAATGTGGTATTGATTTATTATGAAAATGCAAAGCAAATGTTCTATTCAGAAAGCGGCAGAATAGATCACACTATTAGGAAAATGAAAAAGTTAGTTAGCGGAATACCTGGCAATCTTTTAATCACAATACAAACTCCATTTCCTTATTTTCTTACAGCGTGAACCAGTAGGTCTCGATGACATTTTCTATTTTGATGCAAACATCAAGAATCTTGGTTTTGTTCAACATAACATGAGCGGTGAATAATAAAATATCATCAATGTAAAACATGTAGAAATAAGAAATGACCAGTTTTTATTGATTAAGTCTTACCGTATTTCCCATCGTTGATGGAATCGTTTATATTTCCAAAGAGAATGAATTTATGGAAACTGAAAGTCTCTAAGCTAGTGACTCCAACTGAAATTGATTATATAACACATTTCATAAAGTCAAATTAACATTGAAATGGAAACTCCAACTATTACATAATCACAATCCTTTCATCTTCTTTTTGACGCTGATAATAAGTTATCTAGAGCTATATCTAATCTGTCATGGGGCATTGTGCATCACTGTACGTTCGAACATAATGCTCGAACCGTTTGGTAATATTGTAAATCCCCATCTTAGGTAACCGTCAAGGAAGTGTCGTGGCTATTTAAGTGTTTAATTAACTACAAACGATAACATCTGAAATAAGGAGATTACTTTAGAGGATGTCAGTGAATTCGTACCGTATTGTTTCGTACATTCGTTCCTTTTCCATTCTAAAAGATTAAGTGTAAACCAAGTCTAACGGTTGTATACCACAATGAAGATGTATTGTTAGCGTTTTGTTTTTATTCTGTTAGCAAACACATATTTGATTACACCGATATCTCAATTGCAGTTATATGATTTCATTTAAATTTTGATTAATTACCATCCTAAAAGAGTTTTGTCTATTTATCAATTGATGAGTAAATGCAGTTCAGAACTTGTACACTTTATAACTGTTTCGATATACAATATACATGAACATTCAAACTTGTCTGAATCAGCCACCTAAGGGAGGTTCACAATTCTGCTGCTGAACACAGAGGACTGCATACTACATGTATAATGAAGAAGATATTTTGGTTAATCTTCAAGTGGCTGTTTAATATAAGTTGGCTGCTTAACAGAGGTGACCGCTAACTTAAGTTGAATGTATATAATTGGTACCGGCTATATTGTTAATTAATTATGAAGTACCATATCAATCAAAATATACATGTATATAACCGTTCAATAAATATCACGATTTTGGATCATACTTTGCAAGCAATGATGGTTATCCTAATAACAACTGAAAGTGAAAACTTAATAAATGATTACATACTTGATTCTAAGTGCATATAATTACATGGAAAGTTTAGAGTGCAACTTCTACAAAATAATAAAATATAAAAACACCATTCGGTAAGTCTGCCAGGTAACACAATACCATAGATCAACTGTTTAATTAATTACTTCACAATATACAGATTTATTTATGTTGTTCCTTCTATTTTCCAAACGGAACACGGATACAGTATATGCTGATATGGCACTAATACTATTTTGACGTGCCATTAAGAGCTGAACTGATTTCATACAGTTACGTTTAAAAGTGCTTACATCCTACATTTGATGAAGTTTAAGACCAACGTACACTGTTTAAATCGTTAGTAGATTCACACGTAATCGATAGACGTAAATATATCAATCTGGTTTATTTATAACGATAACTGTGTGTTTATCATACGTATTTTCCGACGTAGTACGCGACGTGTAAATAAATGAAGTCACTATTTGTAGATTCGTTTAATGTACAATAGTATACAGCTATTTACTCCTCTTGAGGTCAATAGTGAAAAACTATTCCTCCAAGTCAATGACTATTGACCCGAAATAGAGAACTATTGACCGAGACGAAGTCGAGGTCAATAGTTCTCTATTTCGGGTCAATAGTCATTTGCGAGGAAGAATAGTTTTTCACCATTGAACTCAAAGGGAGTAAATAGCTGTTTTATTATATATCTTCATGAAAAACGCATAATTTAACTAGTTTATTTATAAAATTATAACGCGCGTTAAAATGTTGGTTATGCACGTGCATGACGTCATTTCAAACAATAACGTCATAACAGATGAACTATTGACTCGAAAATGGACTATTGGACCTGAATTTTAGAATAAAAGCGAAAAGGAGTCAAATAGTCATTTTTTATTGAATCACACGTGACTGCTTCTCGTCCAATCAAATACTTTGATTCATAGTAGGTATATAATAATGACTTTTATTGTCGATGTTTTTCTGACTGGTATATTATCAACAAAATCAAGGTATTTAAAGAAGACAATGATAAATTAACACTCGTAAGTCTTCTTATTAATTTATCATTCTCCAAGGTGATTGTTTTTTCAACAACAAAATATGAAAATATGTGTTGAAAAGACGTTTTAATAAGACTACAGTGAGGTCAAAGCTATCATCTAAATTGTAATGCAGAACAGGAACACTCACGAAGAAATACCACAATAAGAACATGCACAGTGTTGAAAATCTAATCCTAAGTTATAAAAAAGCGTCAATCGTTTTACTGTCTCACTTTGCCTAATCAAACTGTCATTGCTGATCATTTTATTGTCCAAGCAACAAAAGTTAAGGACAATACTTGCAAGACAAATCGTAAATTGTTGATTTAACAAAACGTTTCGAAACAATTGTTAATTTTCCAATTTTTCGACATATTTAAAAAATCAACATAGATTGTACAAAAGCTACACATATATATCAATATATATAATGACTCATTCCGTCGGCGGACTCACCCAAAATATCCTGTGCAGGACAAAATATTTCCATTTGATTTCAATAAATGTTAGTGTCCTCAATTTATTGCACCGTATTTTGTACAACTGTCCTGTGTAGTGAAACACGTGAGACAGCCATTTTAAAATGTATCGACACGGACCAAATTGTCATCATTCCGTACATGGAAACCACTTCCTATACAGAGAGGTGAGATAAATAGGATACAATAAAATTACGAAAAACATTTGTACCTTGTTACAGTTATCCACATTAAAGTTTGCGTTTTGATATGATATAAAGAATTTTCTGCTTTCAATATAAAGATTTGTAATACGTAAGGGTTATGACACAAAGATATAAATACGATTCATTGTTGATTCATGTGTAACCTTATCTTATGTGACCTGATTACGTTAAACTCTATGTTCTAACGTGAATGTTATCAACTGATACAGTTGATATCTTACCTATAGTTCGTACTGATCCTATTTGGTGCATCTTTAACATTCGAATAGACATCCGAATCGACATTTGACGTTGT
The DNA here is from genome assembly GCA_031761405.1 of Serripes groenlandicus. Classification (NCBI taxonomy): domain Eukaryota; kingdom Metazoa; phylum Mollusca; class Bivalvia; order Cardiida; family Cardiidae; genus Serripes; species Serripes groenlandicus. Next base: position 35,723,270 of record JASEVX010000014.1, read on the forward strand.
TATTGGACACTGAATAGTGCGATTTAAAGGACGTGGAAACCTAGAGAAACTTTACAATGGGAAATAAAAATACCAAAGCAATTACACGTATTTCGTTTTCTCTTTCATTTCGATTGATAAAATTTAAAAATTAAAATAACATTTCCTTCTTTTCATAAATATTACGGATTCGTTTCATTCATGAACATTATCATATGTCTGTACTTTGACAACTAAGCTACTGCGAGATACTATGACGTTCTTTGTGTTATGTTCTATTATTAAATTTATCAGTTCCTCTAGTAAGCTAAGTATAGGCCTATGGGGTCGAGTGTCATAAATGACTGTTTGTATTAATCATTAGTTGATGCATATTCAAATGCTACTTAAATAAAATATTTACTTTTTTAATTTCACAGCAGTTTCTCCATTAATTGTAGATCCATGGAGACATTTAGAAATTCCAGATTTCCTACAGGTAATTTGAACGCTTTCTACGTTATTGTAATTATAATCAAATGCATCGATATATGTAATTAATACTGACACTCGTTGAGACTGACTTGTTTTTATTATGTGGTATAAATATATGTAGCAAAAGCTATTGTTCATTAGTAAGTAAATAATAAGAAATGCGAGTACAAAAGTGAAAAAAGTTATAATATGCGCATCACATCTTGTTAATGTTGCTTCCCTTAAAGTGCCATTCAATTGTAGCACGTAATGGCTGAGATTGCTGAGAAAAATACCGGATACACATGGTCAGATATCATACTGTATGGAAATTTAAAAGGCAATAATTCTGTGGAGAAAAAACCAAGTCAGCTACCAATTAAAAATCATTGATTCCGACTGCTGGTTGCTAAGAAATAGCCCGGACACGTTTTCGCCTATATCATATTTTATAAAAGGGCAATAACTGTGATCAATCAGTGAACCGGAATTTGATGACTTTCGTTTAATTAGACACATCTCCTCTTGTAAGTGGAACTGCCCTTGCAATTTCATTGAAATAAAGTCGGTAGTTGCTGCGATTTAGCCCAGGCACGAATTGTCCTATGCAAGTTTATATCAAAGGGCCGGATCGTGTTGATAATGTGCACATCTCATCTTGTTAGTGAAGTTTCCCATATAATATCATTGAAATCAAGTAAGTTCTTGCTGAGAAAAAGCTGGACGGACAAAATGGAATGACGGACTACTTTTAACATTTTATTGTTTTTTGTTGTTTTGCTTTGTTTACTTCGATTAAAGTATTCAACACTTCTGTTTATAATTCCATAAAGCTATATACATGGTAACTTAAACAAAAATGTTTTCCGCTCAGGTATTTTGAGATAATGTATCGGTAAGATGTTGTTAAGCAGCAACAGTTAATAGATTATTAGATGATTAACAATAATAATTACATACAGGTGCCTTACGGCAGTATCGTCCATGAACTGGTTCCTCGTTGAACATACATATATGACAACGGGTAGAGGCTAATCTCTCCATGGTTTTGATTGGACGTGCTGCAGTCAATCAAATTTAACGTTAAAGGTAACGTTAGCGTTATTTCAAACGGTCAGCCATTACTGATGATTTGGATCTTTCGTCGCAAACGAATTTAATTTTAGCAAAATAAACATATTAAGAAAAACCTTTTATAATTGGATTACATTTGTGCCCGTTTTATATAGCCTGTATTGATCCCTGCGTGATACAAAGGGAGGCAACCAAGCTAGATGTATACAACTTGTTCCTCTCAAGTTTGTTTTAGTTTTTGAAGAAAATGATCCCGTTCTCTTTAATAATTTTTGGTGGTTAACGTTGAAGTTTCAAGACTCTTTTTCGTCTATTATAAAAAAACGTGTTTTTTTTTCGTTCATACATGTAAGTAATACGCAGGATTTTTTCTTTTTTAATAACAAATGAAACTTGTCATGCGAGTCGCCAGCGAAAGCGGTAGCGGTAGATCACAGGAAAAGGTGGATTGGAAGTATAATTGTCGTTTAAAAACAAATGAAACTGTGTACGAAATATATTTGTCATTAAAGACGACAGCAATACTACGTCCGAACATAAACGTTGACTGTACCCTACTTTACGAAGAGATCTAGACGCACGTCATATCCGTTACACTTCATTATGACGTAACGTCATATGAAGCGACGCCATTACCCCTGATACTATCAGTTACACATGTGAGTCATACCATCATGCAGGTGATCGATTAAGGGTCATCTTGAACCTCATGTTTAAACCTCGTTCCTTATAAAAAAAATGAAAGTCTTTATTATTTTCTATTCGTAAAATTATACGACGGCAATACAAATTCCAGCTATGTTTTGATCATGCAAAAAACATGACATTAACCTCTTTTACCGTCTAGTCAATTTCTTTTAAAATCACTGTTTATGGCCAAAGTATGGTATGTATTTTTCGCAAATAGGTAGCACCTATTGCTATACTATTTGAGGTTTGTCTACCCTTATGCTTTGACATTGATGAAAATCAAAATAGTTCAACCTTCCCGAAAATATAAACAATAATAATGACTAAATAATTGAAATCAATAATCACTTGTTTCATACAAATAGCATACCTGTATATACAAATGGTCCCTTCAACATAGACATAATCATAAAGTATAATTTTAAAATCATTTTTCATTTAATAAATGTGTATATTCTGTGATTTTTTCAAATTTGGTCAAAGGAAAACAATGAAAGTAACTGAAACACTTAACTATCTGAAATTGTGGGTTTCCAGATTGAAATACAATGGGAAACTGTGTGAACCCTCTAACATTGGTAATCTTGAAAGTTGTATAGATTTATATATATTTTCAATACACACTGGATCATGATGTTTAGTTAACAACATCATGCTATTGGAAATATGATTTGTATGTAATTGGATCTTGAATGTGAATCAACTACATTAGAACGTTTAAGGGGCGATTGAGACTTTATCTCCGACTAATATTGAAACACTGAAAGTACTTGTGGGACAGCCGTGAAAGTATTCGTAAATTAAATCAATATTGTATACCCTCTAGCTTTTTAACACTTCCAAGCGGTGCTGGGATTTATAGCATGCGTCAAATATATAAGAACAACTGTTTTAGAGCATAAACAATATTTTTATTTGTAATCGGTAAAAATGTAGTGGCATTATATTGGCTGCAAAGGTCCATTCTAACTGACATAACCTACTAACCCATTGTGTGACAACCCGACCTGGGGAGACAACCGACTGCCTACGACTTAACGTTTGACTGGCGAATCAGCGACCTATGTTACCATAGTGTCGAAATCCCACAAGTTAACACAATCTCATGTAGACAGCATTATGGGGTCAGCCCGTATTACCTATCCCCTGAATTAAGTGCCCGAGCGTTAGACTGCTCTGGACCTCCCCTCTATACATAGAGGTGGAGGGGGACCCCCACGTTACACAGAGGTAGGCCCCCAAACTACAACGTACTTACACATATGTTGATACGACACTGAAGAACCTGCAGCTTGTGAGCGTGTCAGGCCAGGGTAAAGGCCAGGCTGATACCCCCCAAAAGCTTTCTGTCTCCCCAGAGCCGCCACGGTAAAATATCGAACCATATTTTGCCACGCCACAAAATGTTGTTTTTCTCCTACTGACTAGCAGGGTACAGATTTCCATTATCTTTTAAAAACATGTTTAAGGCTGCTTTCAATTTTTTTAGAAGAATGTTGTTTCCTAAATTTGACAGGTGGGTCCCATCTGTCCTGTACAGACTAGCCTCGTCTACCTTAATATAACTGTCATTATGGATTACTTTCCCACCTGTATGTAACACGAACGATTTAATGGCTGCATTTACCCTTTTCCAAAATGCCAATATCTCCTAGCGAGCAGTGATGACCAAATTATTGTTATGTCTTTGGATAACGCTTTATAGCGAAGGATTGAGGTCTTAATGTTTTCAATAATGTCCTTGCCTGAAACACCTTCTGTGGTTAGATCGTTCGATCCACAATGGATAAAGAGGAATGTCGGACACTTATCTTTTTTGAACTGGATGTCGAGCGTCGAATGCAGGGTGTCCAGTGTCATACCCCTTTCCCCCATCCACTGGACTGAAACCTCTGATAAGCCCAAGTGCTGGTCAAACGTCTGTATTGCCGCCATGCCAGCCCAGTACACAATTGACGAACCTACCAACCACAGACTCTGCATTCCTGTAAAACTTGCAACTGTATTAATTTGTATGTGTAACCTTAAAGTCTTATGTATTTAGTATATGCATTTGATTTCCACCTGCTTGCTGCCATGATAGTATTCGTAAATTAAGGTCAGACAGGCGGTTGCATGTATATGAAAACTGTGTTAACAGTCTGGAGTAACATATACTATCAATCGGCATGCAATTTTGTTAGAGTGTTCGTGGATCACTTGAGAATATAAACAAGGTCAACACATCAGTTTGTAGGGAACGTTATTGGAAATATAGAAGTCCCATTTTATACAGTTGAATTTCAGTCACCTTTGATCATAAGTATGTCTCAGGTGAGCCATATATGGCCATATCGCCCTTCTTGTATTTTTATATGGAATATGCCAAAGTTCATTATTCATTTACTATAATTATGTTACAACCTTCTTGTTTTAATGCTGCGGTTTGGATCACATCGTTTAAAAAGATCTCCATAATGTTATAGTACAGCTCATCTGAGCACGAAGTGCGAGTTGAGCTATTTTAATTACTCACCGTCTGGCATCGTCGTCGTCTGTCCGCTAGTCCCTTTCATTTTCCTACAAACATGTTTTGCTCCTAAATCAACGAAACAAATTCAAGATAATTCCACAGGGATATGTAGTAGGTGGTCTTCTTTCAATTGTGTTCAAATTAATTGAACTTCATGTAGAACTTTGGTTGCCATTAAACATGGGAAATTGCATGAACTTTAACATCGTCTGATCCGAAAGTACTGGGCCGGTTTGAAAATAGAATTCCTTGACTGAATCCCTACCAAGAGTGTTCAAATGATATCGATCAATTGAAAGATATTTCCGCCAGGGGGTAGAGATTGCTTTCTGACACGCGCTTAGTAAACATTTAAACAAGCTTCTTGACATAAAGTATACGTCCAATTTAAAAGTAATTTGGTACACGGGTCCCTTGGTGACACTATTAAAAGATTAGGGATAACACTGTCATAAGCCACTTAAGCGATTGGGTAATTGTGGCTCAAAAAATGGATGAGGGTAAAATCCAATTGCATTCCAATGTTTCGCTGTAAAAAAAAAAAATGTGATTAATTTATCAGAAAAAGATTCTTATTTTAGGGTCAGACATTAATGACCGTTTATGACACAGATCTTGCTAGGTAAGAAAGTGTGATTACCAACTTTAGTTTTGATGTAACAGGAATTAGAGGGTCACGTATAGTAATTGTATCTTAAAGATTACTAGAAGTAGAACAATGCCAATTTGAGCAATTATACTGCTTTGAAAGTTAGCAGGGGCTTGATTTCCTTATATACATGAACAACTATCTAAGTTATGTTACACAGGTGAGCGAAAAGGGACCATAATGGTCCTAGAGTTTATTAATAAGTTCAAAGAAAACTAGAAAAATTTTCTTATTCTACCTTCAATGACCATCAATAAAATGTATATCCTGCAGATTGTCAAACTTAAATCTGCTGGCTACTCCCCTTGTGTGATAATCAACCTTAACACGAGCATTGTCAACTTGGCAGTGTTATATTAAATGAACTTGGTCGAAACAAAATTGTGTTATTTTTGTAAATCAAACAAAGAAACTCTTATACATCTTTTCTATGAATGCGAAAAGGTTAATCCATTACTTAAAATTGTTTTAGATACAATTAGGGAGCTAGATCCAACTATAACAATGACAAGCACAAATTCTAATTTTAGGATTACTTAAAACGATTTTAAACTGGATATTTTATTTTTTTTAGAAATTAAACGTTATATACATTCCTGTAAATCAAAATTAGTCTTAGAAACCGATTAAGTCTAACATGGAATATTTACAATTCAACAAAATCAGCCGATTCAGACAAAGAAAGCTGGACAATTGTACGATATGTGTTAAAAAAACACTCTTTAATTCCGAGAAGTATGTATGTATATGCATTTGTATATGTGTGTGTATATACATGTGTATAACTGCGTATGTATGTGCACGTATGTATGTATGTGTGTGTATGTATATGCGTATATGCATAACACACAGAGAAAATAAAATTTATTTTTGTTTGTTTTATTTTTCTCTATTTTTTGATTGTTTGTCACATTTTTGGAAATCCTTTACTCCTAATATTTAATGTATAACTTTATTAACATCTGTGGAAATAAAAAAGCCTCTATAACAATACACACATATTTAGTGACGGATACTTTAAACAAGAAGACACCGTTTCAGTCCACTTTCGAAGCGGTCATGGTGGAGTTTCCTCAAAACACGTATCCTAGCAAGTACTGGTGTGTTTACCCAGGGATCATACACACGACCTACCCATACCAATGCACGTGGCTATTAAATAATGTTCGGTTCGTCGAAAGGTAGTTTTTCGAATAGATAAATTAGATATGAAATAAATTACCTGAGAGATTGGAACATTTATATGAATACACGATAACAAACAATGTTGGAAAATATAATTTCACACTATTCTTCAGTTTGTTCTAAAGAATATAAATCGCTCATGAGTCGTTATTAAGGACAGTTTTAATGGGTAAATGGATATTCACTTAATATGTATGTATGTATTTCCTTTAGTACACATTTATAATTGGTATGCTGTATGCGTAACGTGCCTAATTTTACAATATCGTTTACGTTGTACTTTAAAAACAAGTATTTAATATAACCTTTAAATGTATCTAGCCCTTTCCCCTCGACCGATGTGCCAGCTATCTAATGCGCACATGTCACTTTTCGCCAGTTCCGATGCATTCAATAATTAACTGATCAATTACTGATTTATATTATGAATAAAAACGTAAAGGATATGACTTGACTTTTTTAAAACTATCTTAAAGATTGTAAATTTGTTCAAGCTATTTCATATGTTGATGATCTATGGTCAAATGAAATGGTTTTCGTTAAACCATTTCCGACTTACAGTTGTTTTCTGACGCCTTTGCAGCTGTCGACAAAAAAAACAACATTGAGGTATAATTCCCTTTTTGTGACAATGTTTTCAACTTTTCAGTTATTCAGTACCTTCATTGATAGGGATTTGCCATGTTTTTGTCGAGATGTCGTCTTTTTTTGATTTGTTGTATGTTGGAAATATTTAAGGAAATTTAGTTCAGCTAGGGTTATAATTATACCCTAGTCCAGCCAACCAGATCATTGAATGACTTGAAATCGCACATTCGCTCTGATTTTCGGGACTGGAAGATGGTAGAACGCTTTTGGAACGGACCTATTTAAACTTTAGCAGACTGGATAAAAAAGCAAGGGATTTGCTGTTATTTGGGAAAGACAAATGTTCCTCTTTCTAGAAAGAGATTACAATTAACACAATTACACATTTTAAAGCACGTGTTGTAGACTGCTTGATTGATTATCATAAGCAGTAGTATATTCTATAAATCTCTTGCCATATATATGTAAACTTCATGTTAAGTCTGTGTGTTGCTATTACATCGGGATGCTTAACCATCATTGGAGACCATTCGTATATCCATTATCAGTGTATGAAACAATTTGTATCTAGGATGATGACCTGTAAGGATAATCAAAATAGTTATACACACATAAAATGCAGAGACAGAGACTAGCAGCAATATGAATACAATAAGCATATTACTTATTTCAAAATTTAATCATTTGCATATTGTGTAATATATTCCAGCAACGTAGATAGATATAATTATTTTCCATCTTAAGGAAATCCTCAAATCATTGACCGTTCATTTCAGGCTGAAACAAAACTCAAACTACAGATGGTGAAAATTTCAAAGAAGCAAGTGAATTTAGTTATGATCGGGCATGTAGGAGCCGGCAAGTCAAGTTTCCTCAACACCGTTTGTTCTATTGTCAAAGGGGAAATATCCAACAAGACGAGTACGATGGCGGATAGTAAGCCTAGTGTTGGAACTAACCATGTAAATAGTTCTATTTTCAGATAAAACCATAAGAATTAATATGACTCACATGTATCATGGTAACATAGTTATGTTCTTCTCTAACACTTCGTTTTGGAAACCGTGTTTGATCATTGAATCTGTCCAAGAATTGGCAAAGTAATTGTGACTTGTGTCATTGGTCTTCCCACCACAATGCTTAATATACTAGTCTATCTTGGAAGTCAACCGCCTGCCTAGGACGGATTGGGTACTGGTCTTGAGAAAGCCAGGACATTCTTGGTTAGGTAAAATGGCAGCCGTGATATAACTGAAAACTGAGTTAAGCTCAAATCTATCAAATCATTATTAATACGATTTCCAATACTTTTATCACAAGTCCACAGAGCTGCTGTTAACGAGTCTTATCTAAAAGTGTCAAATACTGTGCGTAAAATGCAATTATTGCCTTTAGAGTATGAATTAATTTTACTATTTTAAAGTATATGTTTCCTAATATTAGTTCCAAAATTGTCTTTCTTCAGTTTCTACAAATCGGCAGAGGAAATGGCAATATTATTGACAATGTCAACCTTTATGACACCGCAGGGTTTTCTCCAGATAAAAGTGACGATAACCTTGGTGTTCAGTTTAAAGATTTAAAAGCCGTGTGTGACGGGTGTGTACCAGTCAATTATAGAGTATGTTTTTTAATATGTTTAGCTCACATTCGAGTACGAAGTGCGGCGTGAGCTTTTGTGAACACCCAACGTCATTCTTCGTCGTTTGTATGTTCACATTTATCTACAAACAACTTCTCAAAAAATCAACAGTTATTCCAATCAATATATGTTATGTTAATTGTTGGTTGGTTGATGCGGCATCAGAAACGGTTACAAATGCCAACACTTCAGAAATCGACTGGTCCAAAATACAGGACCGATCGGAAATGTAATATGCACAAATGTTCATCTGGTGACCCTCTACCAATATCGTTCAAATTATTCCGATGCCTTGAAGATTGTATTCCTTATGTGTGTATTTTAAAACTTTAAAAATGAAAATCGTCTTATCAAAAAGCACGGGTCCGATTTGAAAATAAATTAGCAATATGGTTGTGTGACCCTCTACTTTAATAAGGCAATTTTCTCCAATCCATTGATAAAAATGGCCACCATAGTGCGAGGCTTGGTGATCAAGAAGTACCAGTATTTTTTATCAGATTCTACATTTCTCTTACATTCATGACAACTATCTGAATGATAAGTTAAATAATTTCTGTGAGATTTAGAACATTTATTTTACATAGGGTTGGGCCAAGATTGCTAAGTTATTCTTCCGTCGCCGTTTGAAGCGCAACAAGTTGTTCACCGAAATGCGTAACAAATGTTGTGAAACAAAATTACCATTTTATAGTGAAAAAAGACACTTGCGCTGTTCTTTTCAACGTCAGAACTGTATCTCTTGAAAGTGCCTTTAGTTTTGAAATATACACAGTTTAAGTGTTTCTTTCTTGTAAAATTACGATGTGGCCTGCCTATTCCTCTGCTTGTTTCTATGACAGCGATTAAAAACTAAACTTATGACAATATTGAACATATTAAGTAGGCATTAAGAAAAAGCAAGTGCACGATATTTTTCAATATCTATTAACTTCAATATAATACAACAGTTACCAAGAAAGTGTTATTACTTTTGATCACCCCTCGTTCATATAGTGAACACTTTCAAAACCTTCTCAGCCAAGAAGAAAGGCTCGATTACAAAAAATTGAATGTTTAAATTAACCAGGGGACGGGGCTATATATGTATACATTTAGCATATTTAGTATGCTCGCCAAATGGCTTCATGCCGAAAGGCGAGGGTAAATAACCCCAAACTAAAAAAAAAAGAATTTTATAGTTCTCTGTTGAATCTTTTGTTAGATGCTATCATCCATTATACAGCTTGCTTCATTCGCTTCGGGCTTTTAATTCGTTTAAACATTGAGTCGTGTATCAATGGTAAATAGTAGTGAGTAATTGTTCCATAGGGCGCAGCATAACCAGGTCCAACTCATCATTCTGATACTTTATGTTATTATCCTATTATACTTGTAAAAACATTAATTTCGGATAGTATATAAACACATCTGCTAAATCATTATGTATTTTACGTGTTGATGTTTGCCAAAGTACCATATTAGTTCTCTCAGACCCAGTACGCAATGAGATGTTGGTAATAGCTGTTCGGCTAATGGACAATGCATCATTGGACTATTCGAACCCTACGAATTTACGCGTGTCCTTTTATTCACTTTTTTCCTGTCGATTATATGTTCGAATAAGAAAACCCCATGTTTTTTTGTTTCATTGCTGAGTATTAACAGACAATGATTGCATTATTCCAAACAAGCAATTTCTTTTTCTACCCACGCAACGATGTTTTTATGAATAGTCTATTTCACACAAGGCTATAAGTTAACTATCTCTAGGGAAGGGGAAACTGATACTTATTTTATTCGTGAATTTTTCACAATAACATTAGAAAATATATTTAAAACTACTTCAAATATGCATATATAAAAAAAACATAATTAAAATGTTAGAGTTTGAATAGTTGATTCTTTAAAGTATCGTTTCCCTGATTCATGTTACTTTAAACATGACTGTATTATATGGCATTGAGTCACAATATAAGGTAAAGAATGAAGTGGCTCAAAATATTCATATTGTTTTCCTTTTCCCATATGATTGCATTGTTTTCATAGACCATTCGATTCACAAAGCAAACAAATCACTAGATTGAGTAATGCTAAATAGTTTAAAAGTCTTTGATACAGATATTTGACAAGTTTTGAAAACATTGTGAACAAAAAAAGATGGGCAAGGTATCTTTTTGCCATTATGTTTTATATTTAGACTGCACTTTAAACAAGGGTTAGAGTAAGACTTTGCTGAATATGTACATTTGTCTTTCTTCTAACAGTACTTGTTTAAAGTATGTGTTGAGGAGCAATGTCAATGAGGCCACCATTTCTTGAATGAACTGGTGGTTTCACTGAAATACATCGTATCTTTCATTGTGTGAATAATTAACAAAAAAACCATGATCATCCTAACGCACATCTAATTTAAAAGAGATAACAGCTTTCAATGTTCTTACGATATGCATACAAGGAAAACAAGCAATGCCCCGGGGCCTTGTGGCCATATGTATCAATCTATAGTAATAATTTCAACAATCACCCAATAAACAATTTGTACAAAATTATTTTCAAATCGGCTTAGCATATTTCTCTGAGAAGATTTTATAAAGTTTCATTATATATATATTATAAGGAAAACAAGTAACGCCCCTGGTTGGACATGTTCATCAACGGATCGTTATAATTGCTAGAGGTTGGTAGAGGATCACCCAAGGCACAATTTTACCAAATTATTTAATAAACTGGCCTATATGAACATATGTACATATACAAAAACAAGTCCTGCGCCCTGGTGGCCATGATTGTCAAAGAATAAGAATAATTGAAACAATCTTGATTAAGGTTTACCCAAAGAATAATTTTCTAATCTAGCCTGAGCTTTTGTACAAAGCGTTTCACACAAGAAAGCAAACCCTGCCCCTCTGGCGGCCATGTTTGAGAACAGATCTAATTAAGTTAAACAATATTGGTAGATGGTCACCCAAGGAATATTTGTGCAAACATGTTTTCAAATCGGACCAGTACTTTTGGACAAGAAGATTTTTAAATGATCACTTTATATCAAAATACGGAAAACAAACCCCGCCTTAAGGCGGCCATGTTTTTCAACGGATCGTATTAATTTGAACACTCTTGGCAATTGGTCACCCAAGGAACACTTGTGAACAATTATATTCAAATCGGTCCAGTACTTTTAAAGAAGAAGATCCTTTTTTATCTTTTCACTATTCACTTAAAAGAAAACGCCCCCTGGTGGCCATGTCTTTTAACGGATTGGTATAATTTGAATAGTCTTGGTAGAGGGTCACCCAAAGAACATTTTTAAAAACTATTTTTTTAAAATCAGGCCTGTACTTATGGACATGAAGCTGTTTGACAGACAGACGAAGACGGACAACGGACGATGAGACATCACAATAGCTCAAACGCACTTCGTGCTCAGGTGAGCTAGAAACACATCCTTGTGTACCAGAACAGAGAAGTTGACCCTGAAAATAATATTTATTTTACTTCAAGGCTGAAGCTTGAAAGATCTTACGTTTTCTTAATTGGAACAGTGACATCAGATATAAATTGGCCTCTATATGAGTAGGCATATTTCACCTCCACAATTGTGTCATTTATTACTGAACCATCTTTAGAAGAGACAAATAGAGGATATTTCATGAGTGTTTATTTATTATCAATTTTATTAAATGATCGAGCATCATATTCAGCTTAGTTAACGAGTTTATTAAAAGTGATAATAAATAACACGTATGTGTTTTCTATTTATCACATAAAGTGATTTATGAAGCTTATTTCGAAATTATGTACATCAACTTTGCCGATTTTGGCGCCGAAGTGGCTAACGTTAAAACGTCAAACCGTTGACATGATGTCATTTTCATAGTAAAGTTTCTGCGTTGAAACAAAGACATAAGCGTAAGATCGAAAACCAAAATATTAGTGTCATACAATATTCATGTAATGTTGTTTTGACACTCCCAGAGAGGGCTTTGTATGATAATAAGATATTTGTTTGTTTTGAGTAGATATCGAATATATCTCATCGAGAAGTGATACAATTTAATATTTTAACTGAAAATGTTAAAATTGTATCACTTCGAGTTGAAATATATTCCACTCAAAACAAACAAGTTTTCTTTTTATTTTATGATAATTGATGATGAAATAATGGAACTATTTAGTGTCTTCGTACCTGTTCATACGCGGACGAATCTGTGTGAATGTATTTGTTTCCTACACAATGTCAGACAATGACAATAAGTTCGATTTGTTAAATTTACTGAATACAGAATTATACATGGGTATAGATAACATTCTTTATCACATAACAATGCTTGTATCCGATCTAATAATATACCCATTACATGTACGTATTTCTTTATATATAACGTGTGTAGAATAACATGACCGAATACAAGGAAAATGACGTCACATCAGCGGTTTGACCTAATAGCGTTAGTCCATTTGGCGCCATACCTATATCACTCAGAGTGTGGGTGATATGGATTATATCTCAATGATAGAACTCAGTATCTCATCGTTTAGCATTAAATAAAGATAGATATTCATCACTGACGAAGATATACAATTTCAAAGAGCTTCTGCTTCATACAAACGCCCATGTTCAATGGCAGGTGCTACACTAGTTCAAGGATACCGTAATATTTTCACAATCTGTTTATTCAGACATAAGAGTTTTGCAAACCTTGCCAAATAACAAGGACGACATACGCTTTTTTCAACTGCCAATCTTTCTTGATATATGGGATATAAAGATAGGTTGTAACAAGTGGTCTTCTTGTTTTATTTTTTAAGCAATCATGGTAATTAGCAACAAAATACATGTTTGCTAGCTAGTTTTATACTTTTCATATTAGAAATAATAATATTTCCAAAACTTTCGGAATACCAATACCAGCTTCTTAATTGTGTGGGTATATTTAACTGTTGTGACCTCATATGCCCCTGGTTTGTTTATTCGCACTGTCTTTCTACAATGGATTGCCGACAAACTCTTTATACTTTGAAGGAGTGATTGAAGTTTTTGTGTGCAAGTTTCCTCGTACTTAATTGATCTTTCGATTTACTTGACATCTATTATCCACGTAGTTAAAATTAATAAAGATAGGAATTTTATGAATACAAAATGATTTCCTTCTATAATCATAATGTTTTCGTAAGGTTAAATCAATCAGATGATTTATACTTAATTGTTTAACAAGCGCATATCAACTTCGATCCATTTCTTATAGTTGACACATTTTGATGAACATATGTATTGTAGCAGGTAATTAAAGCAGATAGTTAGTTATTAAGATGTCGCTTAGAACAAATCGCGATAGTCTTACGAGCTTGTTTCTCGTGTTAATCTGCAAGGAGCGTACCTTATCAGGTCAAGCATCTGGCTATTGCAATAACCTTACTTTGGTTTTGAGTTAAAATCTCGTCGTATGAAGCCAAATAATAATTACACTCGTTTCAAGATGCTTCTTGCTTTTACATATTCATATTTTGCTTATTTTTGCAAAATGTAAACTAGTTCAAACCCCAGCTGGACCAATATTCTTTCCGACGTTGGACAAACGTCACTGTGACAAGCGTCATTTCTTTTCCAACAATGAACTAACATCATATCTGGAAAACTAGCCATTTGCTTTGAAAGTCTGTTTTGTGTAGAACTGGTAACGGAAAGCCAGGTATGTGAACAGGGCGCCGAGATATGAAATGTTGATTTTGGTAATGTTTAAAATGTCGTTTTACCCCAATCAATCTATCAATCGTTCATCGTGTGACAAATATTTAAAAATATAATCTATTCAGTGTCCACTAGGTGCATTTAGACATAAATTAATCACTGATCATTTCCTTCAAGTAAATATAATTGGATACAATAGACGTGAACACATCATGGGTGTCAGTTAATGAGACGTTTTGTGTTACCTCACAGCGTCAGTTCTATTGCCGTCAAAGATGATATAATAATTGACATAAAACTGTATTGTCACTTTTCATTCCACGTAACCCCGTAATGTTTAAAAGCTCCAGTTTGATTTAGATGTATGTTTAACGCGTATGGTTTTTTAGTTTAATACAGATGAAAAACTAAAGGAATCTTCAAAAGAGCACAGACCCCATTGCATCATCTTCATCATTAGTGCTGAGCAACTTGACAGTGACTCGATTGATAAGACTCGTCTGTTAAGTGCCAAATATGACCAATTGAATAAGATTGTCCCATATGGTAAGTGTAGATTTAACACATACTTAAAGATTAATCTTACACAATCTCTTTTAGTTTTTACCAGGTAGATCCGGACCAGCCAGTTGATCTGCATAGTATTGTGGGCCTCTGCACTGTTTACTGTGGCGGGCCTTTGTAATAAATTAATATTTGCCAGATTACTGTTTGTTTGGATTCCGGAGAAAAACCACTTAAACTTTGTAAGGTTATGGTCGGGACTGAGAGACGTGTTCAATTTTTAAATTGATTTCGAGATTTCCCATGTTCGAACTAATGAGGTTTAACTGTCCTTTCCGATTGTCCTTTGTTTTACATATTGACCAAAGAAACACATGATACAATCACATGGATTGAACTGTTTGGATTTTGAAGGTTTGATGAATGTATGTAACATGAAAACGTCTATTATACATAAGTATGGAACGCCTTTGCTGCCTCATTATACAGTATTTGTTTGTAGTATGTGTAGTCTTTACACTATCATGCCATACTCCTTTATGTTATGTACACTGATTAATGTGTTAGGTGCATAATCCGTTTCGTTATGTGCACCTTTATTATAGTATGTATACTGATCGTTGTGTCTTGTGAATTCTCCATTTCGTTATGAGTATACCTCATTATGCGATCTGTACTGATCGTTGTGTCTTGTGCCTTCCCAATTTTGTTTTGTGCATACTTCATTATATTATATGCATTTATCATCTTAATGTTATGTTTGCGCGTCGTTTTGTTATGTGCAGTATACGTTCTGATATGTACACACGCCATTATGTGATGTGTACTGGTCATTATGTCTTGTGTATTCTCCATTTCGTTATGTACATACTTGATTATGTGATGTGTACCGAGCGTCATCTCGTGTGCATTCTCGATGTATTATGTGTACCGATCTTTATGCGATGTATATCGATCATTATACATTGACTATTCTCGATTTCGTTATGTGCATACTTCATTATGTAGTTTAAACTTATTTATTTTACATCGATTGCGAAACAAGCCTTGGGCTTAGATTAATCACGCTCGATGTCTGCTTCCTGGAGACTTCACCAGTACTCGCGCCGTTTGTGTGGAAAAATCCCAAAGTCAGGACCCGCTCATCACGGGACTCGAACCAGGGACCTTTGATACGAGAGGCCGACGCTCTACCTCTGTACCACTGTCTTCCACTTCATTATGTGATGCATTTAAGGCATTCTACCCTGTGCACTATCCAAATGTTATGTGCATAATTGAGTATGTGATGTATACCGAGCATTATCTCTTGTGCATTCACCATTTCGATATATGTACCGATCATTACTTGATGTTTCCGATAAGTATGCATTGTGCATTCTCCATTGCGTTAAGTGTACAGACATTATGTGATGTGTTCCGATGACTATGTCTTGTACATTGTCAATTTCGTTATGTGTGTATGTTATTGTGTTATATTGGCTTATCTGTATGTGATGTGCATACGCCCTTATGTTATGTGTGAATACATTCTGTCAGTAAATACTAACATAATTCACCCATTACTGATAATAATTGAATTACATGTAATGCTTTTAATTTGGAGGCTGCTGTCAAAGTCCTTCAAAATTGAAGAAATCAAAAGCTGTCTCTTATACCCTTTTCTCAATAATACAGCATTTCCCCCAAAATTTAACAAAGCAGGCATCTGAAAACTGTGTAGGAAAAGCTCAGATTGCTCGTAACGAGCAATCTGGACCTCTTCGTGCACTGTTTCCCACTCTTTCAGTAAATTTAAACATAATTCAGATATTACTGGTAAGTGTTGAATTGATGCTGTCAATTTGGAAGAGTCCAAGAAAATGCTTAAGGGGCAATGAGTTTATCGTCTAAGTTGTCTCCACTTCCAAATACGGACACATAAACATAACCCTAAGTCCATAGGCATATATAGTGGACTATCTCACTATTTTACAGGTCAGGGTGATAATATACACATATTTTCTTTTATTGAAATTTTCCATAAAGTTTCATTGAAGTCAGTAGTTGCTGAGAAATAGCCCAGACAAAAGTGTCCTATGTCATATAATAAAGCAATTCAAAGGGTAATAACTCTGGGAAATATTATCGAACCGGAACATGGTAATAATATGGACATCTGTAACAGTTGTTAGTGAAGCTTTCCATAAAATGTCATTGAATTCAAGTCAGGAGTTGGCGAGTTGCTGTGAAAGGATTAACCCTTCAGCGGATGAAATATTTGCAAAAATTGTTAAAATCTCTATAAATGGTGGATAAAGTTGAAAACACTGTGGCAAAAAAAACGAGCAATTTCTCGTTTTGTTACAGCGTTTTCAAAAGTTGTCTGCTGCAGAACCGTCAGAAAGCGTCTGTATGTGGGAAAGGGTTAAGCAAGCCATGATCAATATCAAAGTGACAAATAAGTCAAATTGTCCTGTCTCATTTCTATCAACAACAAGTCACAAACTGTTAACTCTTTTGATGGACATTTTCTATTATCATAACCTTTTTAAAATCCTCTTGTCAGATTTGTCAATTGGGTGCACGATCATCTGACACTAGCTCACTGACATGACATGTCAAAACAACCCTTTTCCACATATAATTTATAGCGACATTATAAACATAGAGACAAAAATATGGAAAATCTCTGTAAATTTTAAGTATAACTGTTGAATAGACAACATTGTTGCAAAAGGAATAATTGTTCATGATGAACAATGTTGCCACAAAGTTTTCAATAATGTTTTAAGCTGCAGAAGCCTAAAAATGATTCTGCATGTAAAAGGGTTAAAATTCCTAAATGTTTACTGACAAATTTCCCAAATTTAGGTAAATTCCATTTATCGTTTTCTAACAGAGTAGAAAAGAGTGCTGGAATAAGTTCCAATTGTACATTCTACGCAATTGGAACTTTACTGCTGTCAAAATCCTTCAACATTGGAAATATCAAAAGGCGAATTTCCCGCCATTTTGACGGTGTCGTACATAAAAATTACCCGAATAAAACATCCCGTCATAATAACGATGTTCGACATAATGACGATGAATGCACACAACGTAAAGACGCTCTGACATAGCATAACAATGGAGTAGCATAATAAACAGATGTTAATGAACTGTTGACATATCAGAATGTATACTACAATAACACAATTACGTGTACACATGACATAACAATAAATGCAGATAACATAATGAAGTATGCACATAATATAATGAAGTATGCACATAACGAAATAGGAAATGCACAAAACATAATAACCGGTACACATCACATAATGACATGTGTACATATCATAACGTTTGTTGCACATAACACAAAACGTGTACACATCACATTAAGATAAGTGCATATAATATCATGACGTACATGTATGCACAAAACAAAATTGGGAAGGCACAAGACACAACGATCAGTACAGATCGCATAATGAGGTATACTCATAACGAAATGGAGAATTCACAAGACACAACGATCAGTATACATAATATAATAAAGGTGAACATAACGAAACGGATTATGCACCTAACACAATAATCAGTGTACATAGCATAAAGGAGTATGGCATGATAGTGTAAAGACTACACAGAATACAAACACATATTGTATAATGAGGCAGCAAAGGCGTTCCATACATAAGAACTACTAAGTGTCCGTCTTCCGACTGGTTGTAAGCCGTCTACGATTTGTTTATTTATATTAAAGTATTACAAATTAATATTTCAATGTAATTTAACACTTTTCCATTATAACACTTCAATTCATTTTTAAGCTCACACAAAGTTCTAATCTGAAATGAGTTACTTGCCACCTCTAACAATCCAAAGACAACTTAAGTTATAAAGCCGCGTTGGAAGCCCATAATAACGTGTTCCCCGTTCACACACAAGTTCAAATTCCCAACATATGCTAAATAAAAACGTTCTCTTCATAACATAAGCAGGCAAATCTAACTTCACATTACGATTTAAAGACAAAAAGGGTTTTCGTACGGAATTTAGTGTATATAGTCGCATCTGTAATAATTAGTATTTAAATTTATTTGATATTGTGAATTTAGTCGTAATATTTTAAATATCGATGTGTTGATAGAGTCTAAAGATACAAGCCATTTCCTATTAAAACAAATTTAATTTCATTTACATGAATGTCTTCTGTCCGTCATCTGCAACATTGTATATGTTATATACTGCTTAACCACTAAGCAAATTATATTTTAACTCAACCGGAATAAACAGAAAACGGGCCTCTACCAAAGTAGCTTATATGATTAAATTCTATGCAAAGCTATATACTCTGTATCAACACAACAGAAGCTTAAAAGGTTTTCACTGAATACTGGCTTGTATTTTGGTTGATTTATTCCTGGATACTTTTCTCATGAATATTTCGTACGTGACCCTCTGTCAAATTGTATTAAACCAAATGTATCGGCTTACAGTTTGGTCACTGTTTACATTCAACTCTTTGAAAATTGTCATCTCCGAATGTATCAGACATGTTTAAAATGGTTTCACATACATGGTGCCTATGCTGCATTTCACTGATAGTCTCTAGGGTCTGAGATGGATAAATTTTATATAATGTACAGTGCACGTTTTGATTGTCTTCTTCATTATGATTGATAGTCTGATTTTGAAACATGAAATATCATTTTGTAACTTTACATTTTGTTCTCGTACATAATCGCCAGGATTCCCGACAGTTCAAATGGCGTGTGTTCAAAGGCCAACGTGACCATTTTTTATGTTTAATTTATCAATAGCATATTCATTTCAAATTCAGATGTTGCAAGAATAGTAGTGATAACAAAGATCGATCGAGTGTGTAACGATACGGAATCGGATATCAGACAAATCTATAGCAGCAAACTCGTGCACAATTTGGTAAAGGAAGTTACACATTTGTTTGGGGTTGAAGAGAACGTTGTTTTTCCAGTTGTAAACTTCACCAAAGAAGACTATGTGGAACCACTGAAAAGCGTACCTATTTTGTATGCTCTTAATCGCGCCATTAATTTCGCATCGGATAGACAAGACGGCTGTGAGCAGTAAGTACTGACTGCGCCCACCATAATGCACTAACAGACTGTATAATACAATCGATAGCGTACTACTACATCTGATTTCACTAATCATAACATATTCAATGTGATTTATTTAAATGAAAATTGAAAGTGCAAGTAATGTTGCCTTGACATAATCAATAAACATTTTTATCAAAGTTATGACTAAAGTTGATTCTATTGAGATAAAAATAAATGCAGATATTTTAAAGATAATTACAAGACAAAATCACTTCTTGTGTACTGATTATTAAAGAGTAGTAGTTTGTTTGATGATCCATAGTGACCTTCTGCATGTCTTACGTTATCATGTTGAATTACGGTTGCATATTACGTCTTGCACGGTACAGATAAAAGCATGAAAGTATAAATATGACATAATGGAATCATTAGTCATGCCACGAACCGATGTTTCTTTACTTCACCAGGTCACAACGTGATGGCCTGTAACCGTTTTCACCAACCCGTCTAAGTTCGATTTTCGGACTTTATATCTCAGTTATCCGATTAATAACACACAATGGGATGAACAAATATTTTCAGTGCAACCTTTCAAGAGCGACATCTAGCGGAGGCAAAGATATACAGCTGTTCAGAAGAATTGTCGCTCTATAGAGGTTACCCTTTTCTTTATGTAATGTATATCTTTTTAATTCTTGAAGATGAGCACTACGGAAAACATTATCAGATTTTGAGATCATCGTCATAAAAAACAATTTCTAGTTCCCTCTAAGGCATGTTCGCCAGCCAATGTAGATTTGTTTATGCCATTACCATAAGGACTTATGGGAATGCTTATGCACGAAGTACTCTTGTCTAGCGCAGATGCTACCAAGGTTTCTCCTACTCAGTTCCGAGTATATAGAGTATGTTGTCCATAGTTTATATTTAAATTTTAAACGAGTTATCATTGTTACCAATCAAAACACTCGACTTTGTCATCAGTCAAAAAAATACTGGTTTTAAACCAATGCGGATACAATTCCAGTCCTTTTGTCAGAGGGTGCTTTAAGATAGATCTACTACTATATATACGGAAGGTCAAGACTCTGTCGCCAATTTACGTGCATGCATATAGCTTCCAAATCACTGTCCGGATCAGGCCAATTTTATTGGTAGATATTCCTTTTTCAATGTGAATATTTGATAGGATTATTTCAAGAAAGGTAGAGTGAATCCCCGGTAGATAATCAGTAAATTACATCTAACAAGTAACAGTTACGTTGCCTGTATCATTCAATCGATTGGTGACTGTACAACCACTACATCTTGGAAAGCTAGTTACTTCCAAAAAATAGACGAGTGCAAAGTTAAAAGTATAATAACACGATTTGTTAACGAATTGTATTTATCGTTCGTGGATATTCTATCGATTAAAAACAATGTGTCCACTGGCCTGAGCGCTGCGATGCTTTATATGTCTGAGTAAGGATAGTGGATACATTCGGAACCTCTTTACCTTTCGAATCCAATAGTATATGACTTATCCATGACGATTGTGAAATGGCGAGATCGGACGCAGCATTGGTCCCGCGTGTAGTAGTCTAGCATTCGAGTCATACGAAAGACACAGAAAGAAAGTAGTAGTGACTTCCTTCAGTTGTGGGTAAAACATTATGCCCGACAAACTGTTGACGGAACGAACTTTATGGCATCACGTGCAATTGAACTGAAATGCTGTTGAAAACGTCATAACACACAAATTAATCAAGCAAACTAACGTATGTCTTTTAAACGGAATACCATTTATTTAATTATGAATAACAATAACATTATTACTCCTTCCATTGGCACATAGACTTTCCAAAATTGGAAATAACTGACATGTCATCTTATCAAAAGTACAACGAACACATGATTAAAAGGGAGAGTAAAAAGGTATCAAAATCAGATGCACAACATCTTAATAGCCTCCCTTGTGGGGAGAAGTTCTGCTATTCGTTTACCAAACAGTCCAGTGTCAGTGTGTGTTATAAGCTGCAAAATCAATGAACGATACTGCTTTTCACGAAACATGGATTCATTATTTACTTTTAGCATTATGGTCTATTTGAAAATTCATTTCCGTAGGTAATTTAGTATGTTTGACATGCTAATACTCTTTAAGTCGATATTTTCGCGCTAGACTTTGTTCAAGATGTTAGAAAGATTACAAACTATGTTGTGCCGTTCTTGAAAACAATGACAATGATGTCAGACATGACATGGCCTTAATGCATGCATACGCCTCACTGGTAACAGACATGCTGTAAATTTACAAACCGCCCTCTACCATTATAGATTCGATACATTTAGTATTCAAAGGTTCACAGCAGTGTAAAGATAAACCCACCGTTTAGCATAGCAGTTTAGTTTATCATAGTTGTAACGGTTTGTACCAGGAATATTCAACTTTTCCTTCATTATGTTGTTTAGTTAAGAGCGCAAAATTTCGTTCCGCTCTTAAAGCGTTGCAACTTCGTTTCAATTACGCTCACGATCCAATCACTTTCCGCTCAGACTTTCCAAGATGAATGTAAGTCTAGATAATTTTCAAATTGCGTAGATGTTTAAGGACCGGATGGTAGTAATTTATTTCGTCTAACACAATGACGTTGTATTGCAAAAGATCGCCAATGTCGATTTATATATATCATGAACGTCTAGGTTTTTGTGTTCTAAATGAATGTTTGTAACGTTAAGATTCAGACGAAAACGAAACAAATAAAATAAATCAAGACGAAGTTTTCATCGCACAACTTAGCCTATAATGTAAGAACACTTTACAATAAATCACGCAGCGATTATAATTAAAGCAACACAAATGAATAAAGTTAGGGAAATGGTAAATAGAGATGCCAAATGAATAAAGTTAGGGAAATGGTAAATAGAGATCCCAACGAAGATGCAAACGAAGTGAAATCTCGATTATATTAAAAATACACTGATAGTGAACACTGCCATGAATTGTTTTGATTTGTGGTTAGGCAACCGAGAGCTACTTAACTATTTGACCAACCGAATAGTGCTGGGCATGGTGACGCATTGTCAAATATCTTACTAAAGGCGAGCGTGATGAATTCGTTTACCTTCGCCGTGCAGAATAGACTATTTGGTGAGCAGCTGTTGTCTTTCTTATTCATAACTTTATAGGAGTAGTCGTATTTACATTATACAAAGGTTAAAATGCAGGGCCTAATCAGAGACTCCCCATTGGACAGGAATTCAATTCTGCTCATGGTCAAGCCCGACAAACCGAACATGACCAATCAAAAGGTCAAAAGTGGATGACGCGTAAAATCCTGTCAAACCGGTAACCTCGTCCTGTTTTAAACAGGTGAGAGCAAAGGGTATAAATATTGCAAAGGGTGACCAAAATTAAGCTTTCTCACCCTACACAACAATAACAATCTTCACAACAACTGCTACTAAGGGTAACTGTTTGTAAAAGCCATGATGTGATGTGGTCTTTAGCAATGGAGTGGATTTGTGTTATTCAGCTAAGGGAAGTATATTCCTTAACATTCTCCCACATACAGAAACTTCTCCCTTTTTCACAATACTCTCAATTGTTGTTTTGTTTTTTAACAGTTTTACCCCCACTTATGGATATCTTCCAGGTAATTGAAAAGATGATATCATAGTCGTCTGCAGCAGATTGGTATTATGTCGGAAAGTGCTTAACGCTTAATGGTCTTAGATATAAACAGACGGAAACGAAAAAAGAAAACATGATTATACTATTTTGAATTCAGATGAAATCGGGAAAAGTGTCAAAGACATCTCTTTGATTTAAAATGTTTAAATGATAAAAAAGCATATGTACAATGATACAAAATGACAAAACCTGTGCTGTACTGAAAAGGGGCTTCAAAGATAATGTGAAAGACTTTAACATCCCTGATGCCGATGTAAAAACTGCATTATTATATTCTTTAAACATGACCAAGATAATATAAACAAAAAAGAGCGACATAATAAATAAAAAATATTTAAAAATAACTTTGATTGAAACAAATCATATTTTGATAAATTTGCACAGCAGAATGCGTTCAACACATAGTTTCCCTCTGACAATTGTAAACACTTATACAACAATTGTGGAATTGTCGTCAAAATGCGGATAAAAAGAGAAAGTAAAAATAGGATGAACAACAAGGTAATAATAGTGTACTATTATAGTTTATCTCTCCTCAAATGAAAAGCATATTATGACTTCGTCTTATATCAGTGCTCTCGTTAAACTAGTAACACGTTCAACATACATATACATGGTCTTCCTGGTTTTTGATTTGACAGGCTGTCAACACAACCTGTATTACGGTTAACGTTTGGTGTTGTTCCTTTTTCAGACTATCAACCTTTAGTCCTACCAATGTTTTTGTTTTTTTCGTTACAAACAAGTAAGTCTAAGCCAAAATTAACATATCGTCTGAAGTCTCGGAAAACCCCAATGAAAGAATTATGCCCGTTCCGATTAGATTGTATCAATCCCTATATACGCAATAGTAGGTAGCCAATATATGCTTTTTTTTTTTTTTTAAATATATAACATTATTTGCCACGTGCATAGATATGTGAAGGTCGTGGCCATCCTCTGTCATACCTTACAGAAAATGTGCTTTAGTAAATCTATGTTAGGATATAAGATTAATAGTATGAAACAATAAACCATGTCCGTTGCACCAGGGGGTTGAACTTAAAAAAGATTTTTAAGTTTTACACGTGTTAATAAAGCTATACATTTATATGACGGGAAAATGAAGCTTTAAAAGATAACAGAAAAAACAAACAAACAAACAAAAGGAAATAAAAACATGCATTGTTCTGTTTGTAATACGAATATAAATCTATATCAGAAGTTAAGAGTGGTTTTGTAACATATATCTTACAATTGTCCAGCTTTCTTTATCTGATTCAGCTTGTGGAATTGTAAATGTTCGAGGCTAAACGTAGTCGATTTCTTAGGCCATTATTTGAAGTTGTAATTAGTTTTGTTTTACAGGAGTATATGTGTATGTTGTCCAGATTAAAGTCGTTTTTACAAAACCCTAACAGTATTTATCAGCTTGTTATTTGTATGTTTTGTAGTTTGTCTTTGTAATGAAAACGTTAACTGTATTTCTAAATCCATAGAAAGATAAAAAGTTTATTTTTTTACCAATACTATTTTCTATAAATGTTAACTTATAAAGTTGCTCTTTTCGTCTAATATATCTTTAACCAATCTAAATCCATTATCGTACAATTCTGGTATGAAGACATGTTTATAATTGACCTTAGAATTCTCATTATAAAACAAAGGCATATTCACTATTTGTTCCCATTCTTTGAGTTGCGATTTTTCAATAAACAAAATGTACTACTTCAGAACATCGATCCAAAATTCTTTGTTATTGTTTTTGAAACTTGTACAGCGTAGTGTTTTCCTAAATTAAACAGTTTATTAACATCAAATACATTATTGACTACTTTACAGCATTTATTATCTCCGCAAGTGATTACTTTCTTGAGCCACTTTATTTTCATACTGTGTATATAACTTTTACATCTATCATCTTTAAACCTCCTTCAGCATAGTTTTTAATAAAAACATTTTATTTTTATTTTTTGCTTTTCCATCCATACAAAATCTAACAACATATCATTTAATTGATTTATATAATTTGTTTGTAGGTAATCGTAAACTTATAAACAAGTCTGAAAGTAGTGGTATTGATAGCGATTTTACAACTGTTATATTTCCTATGGGTGTTCAATTTCTTCTTTTCAAATAAGATTTACTATGTTTTAAACCTCTTGACTTTGGTTCGAAATTGAAATCGGAACATTTTTTTTAAGATTTACATGAAAACATATTCCAAGTAGTTTAAACTGAATTTCTCCCCAAGATAATGTCCATTTAGTTTTAATTGAACGTGTACTGTATTTAAGTGATCCAATCCAAATAACTTTAGTTTTATCAAAATTAATTCTTAAACCGGACATTTTCGTAAAATTATTTATTATTTCTAAAACGTTATTTAACGAATTTTCCGAACCATCTAAAAGGAGAGTTGTGTAATCTTCAAATTGTGAGATAATGTATTCTTAATTTTTATTCCTGAATTAATTTTATATATGTTCACGGTCTACAGGTTACACTACACCAAATATATTCCGTCTTTGTTTCCATGTAAATCGATCACAGTTTCAGCCCTCAATTGTCAGACTTTCTAAGCGGTTCTCGTGTAGGATACAAAATACAAAACCTTATCAAATCAATCATTTCCAGTGCATTCTATACACATTTTCAATGAATTTAAAATCAGTGTCATATATTCATTGCATTCTGGTGATGGTATACACTCAGTTCTACGCAAACACAGTTTGTTTATAGACTATTTGGCTGTCGATCAGCCCGACCGCGGATGTAATTGGCGTAATTTGACCTTCAATGAAATAAGAATCGTTTCTCATTCCAATAAAGTTGGAATATTCTTGACAGAACCGCTGTTCCCCATATAGTATGGGATACCTTGCAGTGTAAAACGGAATCGGAAGGAGTCCACTAGATAGAAACCATATATGCCTTTATAATTGTTTATTCAAATAAAGAAATTACTTATATTTAAATAGAACTATATTATATTTTCCATTAATATTTCGTTATAACCATGAATTAAGTTTAAAATCTTACAACACATGTATATCATATACTTGGTACTATAGGTATAGTTTACTTATTTTAAGGAAGCAATTTCTAACAACAGATTGCACGTACAACTATGTTCGTTTTGAGTCAAGGAATTGTTAAAGTTGCACTCTTATAGAAATTCATAAAAAAAATAAGTAAAATAACAATTGTTTTCCCTTAGAAACCTTTATGAGAACATGTTTGATTTTAATTAGACTGTAGTATGAGAAAGCTTTCATATTTTAATTATTTAAATAAAGTTGTTTTTCCCTGCTCGGTAGGTACCTCTTTAAAGGTTGGTGTCTAATACAAACATTCTGGGGGGGGGGGGGGGAAGGGGGAAATAAAGTGTACACAAGTCAACTGTTATAAAAATAACTCAGTTCATTGAAGCACAGATACACAATAAGTGTGTTTATCTAGTGTTAAAGCATTATGCAATTATGCTGTGTATGGGATATACATACTTATTGTGTATACAATGTATATGCCTCATTGAACTGAGTGTGTTTTTATAACAGTTATGTACATTTTATCTCAACACGGTTTGTATATGACATCCAACCTTTAAATACATTCTGGAATGAAAATGTACATGAACGGCTTCGTTTTTAAAATCCTGAAATCTTGGAGAAAAGTATAATTTGTGAGTGTGTGCTCTTGGGTAACATTTTTGTGGTTAATCCCAAACCCATTCAGCTTCTTACTTTTAAAAAAATCAATTTGAACTTTTTTACATGAGTTTTCCTCCCTCTGGATAGAAATGCCACTTTAAAGCTGGTCTGGTTACCCATGCATAAGAGAAAAAAAAAAACCAATCGATATTTAAATACGTCATTTAATTTTCCAAAATGGTAAACATGTCAAGACGATATAAAAGTTATTGACACACATGTAATCTAATACAGCTTAAAGTCATATTGAATAAATTAGCAATACTTTTCAGAAAAGGATATCTAACCTGACAAATACGAACAAATCAAGTATTTATGGAAGAAATGCTGATTATATATGAAGAGATAAATTATATAATTATTGATATGGTTGCCCTGGCTATGTTATCGTACTAACATTACGTGTGGCAAGCGTACAGAATATACTTAGCTAATAAAAACAGAAGAGTTTAATTCTTACTATGAAACAGTATAACCATTTTGTGCAAAGAAGTCCGCATACAGAAACAAATTCTGAAAAAAAAAAACTTTTCTTTGCGAATAATCTTGACCATTTTTACATTCTTCTAGTAACTTCTGATACATTTACTGATTTAGCAAATTCGTTATATTATGTTCAAGTTCATGATCTTTTTTATATGACCGTGTGTAGATAGAAGGCTAGATTATGTACTTTGTCATACTAAATGTGTTAAAATATCTATTGTGAAGACGTATGTGAAATGTCAAATTATATGTTTAATGTGGCGTATTCCATATATATTCAAATAGAAAAAAACACATTTTCTTTGCGAATAATCTTGACCATTTTTACATTCTTCTAGTAACTCTTAATACATTTACTTTTACAGTTTTCGAAAAAATTCCAAAGAAACTTTTGAACGGAGGATGGTCATATGTTCTGTTTCATATAATTGTCATTCTGTGAGCTACTTACACCGGGTTAAATTGTTATATGTCCAAAAACGCATTTAAATTCAGCTCAAGTCTTTTTGTAATAATACATTGGTTAAAATAGTTTTACAGTACCTTTGCAACTATGTATTAAATCAACAAATATGTTCTATATCTATAGTTCTGACGAACGTTTCAAGAAATAATTGTAACAAACTGATCGTTTAATTCGGGATTTGTGCCGTTTTCAACACTATTTCAGTTGTATAAGGATATATGTATACTTGCCCGTAGTCCATGTGTGTCTAACAATTTAAAGGCTTGCCTGAGGGTGCCTAACAATGACCTACGTTATCATACCGCGGAAACCGTGTCACAATTCCCTCGAAATAGCCACTCTGTCACATTGGCAGACAAAGAAGGCTTAGATCGAAATAATATAGATATCAGCTGATTACTGCATTTTCCTTCGCGCTAGTAACACACACACGAGAGGGGAACTGTACAGCATTTCATATCATATGCTATTGCTTTCTGGAAGACTTTATTACGTACAGTCAAACCTCTGATTAAAGACCATCCATGAGAAGAAAATAATCTGGTATTTGTTCACATGTGGTCTTTGTTCTCACATATATGCAGAAGATGAGTAATTGGGAAATTAAATAAAAATGGTAGCTATTGACAGGGAATTGCTTAACAAAGGTGGCCTTAAGCACAGGTTTGATTGTATGTATAACTTACGCTTAGCAGACTCTTTTTTTGAACGATGTCGCCTTTTTCATAAGCCCTTTGCCAGATGCAGGTACAATTATGAAACATCACTATAAATGAAAGTATAAGTTTTGAATACAGTTAAAAACGGTGTGGACCATTATGTGCAATTTCATTATTTTTTTACAATGTTTTCAAACAATCGGCTGCTTCAGATGCGACAAAACGCGTACGTTAGTGACATAGGATTATTTTCTTGTTTATTGTTTGTACATGAAAAGCAATGGTATAGCCACGTGTTTGTCCGTTCAGTATTTGCATACATAAGACGGAATGACGCAGTTCCTCTTTAATTTATAGTATGATAAATAACAACAAATTGACAGTACTTTGATTTATTCACAAGAAAAATCATGCAACAACACTTAAGGCGTTTTATTTCCCTTTTTTGATTTTAACATTCAAACTTTGTGCAGAAGTATGACATTTCATTTGAGCTGCTAGATCTTCGCAAATATACTTTCTTCTGCAATCAACAATTGAAATAAAAATTAAACTTATATGACCGTATAAATCGGTACAACGGACTTATTTGATCAAGGTAATCTTCTAGTTTTTCTTTTAAATTCATACAGCCGAAAATGGGGTTGTTTAGTGGTTTAATCATATCACAAGAAGCGAATATATTTGAGCCGTTCCACGAGAAAACCAACATTTTGGACTCTGCGTATTGTATCGATCCAAATCAGCCTAATTTAGGCTAATCCGGGACGACACTTTTCACCTCCTTTTTTTTTGCGAAATAGAGACAATGTAACATGGATTTCTATCATTTATGCTTTCTAAAGAATATGTAGAAATTATGTTCATGTTTTCCCAAGTTCCTTTTTGAAGTTAAAGTGTTCAAATTAAACACTGGGAACATAATTAGGGTCAGTGCACGTGAAGGCTGTGCAGTTCACTTTCGATTTCTTGTTCGTCAACTGTTTTCCGAGGTCGGCGTATACATTGAATAGCTTCAGGATCACCTATCAAATGTAACTCGCCAAGGGAGCTTATACTGTCACCCAAACTTTTTCTCGATCCACTAGCATTACTTCCCTTCTTTTTTGATGGATTGAGCATATTTCGCCTTAAATCTTGAGACGTTTTAGGACTTGTTCTATATGAGCCAAAGCTCCTGTCTTTCTCTACGTTGGACATGGAATACACTCTCCTGCGAGTTACGTGTTCGAATTCAGGGTGGTCATCGTCTTCAGATAGTAACGTAATTGATCTTGAACGCAGATCCAGATCTTCGAATTTTTTAGAAACACGGTGACTTCTACGGGCTGCGTAAACTTGTCCTGAAATTAATTTTGCTATTATCAGATT
The DNA here is from genome assembly GCA_031761405.1 of Serripes groenlandicus. Taxonomy (NCBI): domain Eukaryota; kingdom Metazoa; phylum Mollusca; class Bivalvia; order Cardiida; family Cardiidae; genus Serripes; species Serripes groenlandicus. Next base: position 35,753,618 of record JASEVX010000014.1, read on the forward strand.
AAGCGTGCGTTTTACACACGAACAGTGAATACTTAGAAAAGGCCTTTGGATAAACACATTGTTGTCTGAAAATTAATAACCACCAATATATAATATGAACCAAGATGTGACTTCTGACAAAAGTTAGCCCAAAGAAGTGCTGTGTCACACTCATTCACTATACACCTTTCAGCGGTGATTTTTCTAAAATTGAATTTGCATTTAGAAAAGCTTTGGACAATTATAGGAATATCAAGATAAAACACTTTTTATTATATTTTGGACAGCCAACAGTAGAGAGCCTTACCAGACGGCGCGGATACACCGACTGTTCTGATTCCATACTGATGAATCTGGCTTCACAACATGGGTTACAGAAGTCAAAGGGTTTACATATGTAAAAATGAAAATCAACTCGACGTTTCTTTTGATAGTTTTGAAAGTGCTTATATATTAAATGTTGCTACATGTTGTTTTACAATGTATTCTTAATAAACATTTCCCTGTGTAATAAAGACTTATCCCTCAAAGTTATAGATAATTTCTTCAAAATAAAAGAGATATATCTTTAAGTTATATCTTTTAAACGGATTGCAACGTATCTTATATCTCAACGTTAAGATTGTTCTCTTTGAGAATAAATAGTCAAACGGCTACACTTGTTTTGAGCCGCTTAGCTCCACAGAAGTGACATGTACAATGTTATGTGTATGAAACTCAATCCAGTAGGTCAGTCGGTAGCGACGAGGGCTGTCAATCCAGCGAGTTCGAAGCCCAGATCAGCCCACAATTTTCCGGCGTTTGATTAAAGTCAATGCGACAAGCGTAATTCGTCTTCCATCAATGGGTTAACAGTCTGTGTGGCAAAGCAGCCAGTTGCTCAGAATGACTGTGGAGTACTGGTGTGAGAAAACCAGGAAACACATGGGTAGGTGAACTTACCGCCGTGATATGACTGAAACATTGTTGTAAACGACGTTAAACCCCAATCAATCAATCAATTCAAATTGAGCACGACCAGGGCTATGTTTGAGAGACTGGGCGAAGTTCAAAACAAGATCGATGTGTACCTCTAGAAGTCTTATCAACGTTTTCAGTGTTCCGTTGTGAGTCAGCATTTCTAGAAATTCATAACTTTATAATTATGGAAAACCAAACAAGGATGTATAACGGTCTGACGTATATTATAACCCTACTTCCAATGTAAATTATAATCCTACTTCCGTTGAATATTCTAGCAATTGATTCCATTACTGAAATCAGTTCCACCCAGTGTATGACTTATTCTGAATAATATTTTAACCCTTTCGCTGCCAAAGGCAATAAAAGTGTTTGCAAACAATGCAGATTCAGATGAATAAAATTAATAGTATGCAATGAACCCTTACCGACATGCAGACGTTTTCTGTTACCATTACAGCAGAAGACTGTTGAAGATATTGTTGTAAATAAAACATTGCTCATGATCAGCAATTTCTCCTTTTGTCGCAATGTTTTCAATTATGTTTTCAATTATTTTCAGTAATCATAGTTTCATATGTAAATATCTTTTCAACATTTTGCCAGAGACGTTTTAAAGGTCGTCTGCTGCAAAATACTTGTACGTGGGAAAGCGTTAAGCATGGTTATACCATGTCATCGATCTTTACTGGATGATATCCGACTACAAAGAGAAGGTAATGATAACAGAGATATAAACATGGCATGTAATCTATAATCATGGCGAAGTTAATGCAGAAATACCGGAACCTATTTCCGTAACTTGTTTACGACAGAGCAGTTTTTGTTTTGATATTTGCATTCGCTATACACGATTACATAATGGCGTAAATCCAACGAATGAATGACTAAATCATGCGTACTCCTTACGTTATGAAGGACATGTATATGGATTTTAACTTTCTCTATGTTCATATGTCGTTAGTTTTCCCTCAACTGTTTCTCTTCCCTGGATAATTTAGCACTAGCTATTCGTTTCTCTGATTCGATTCCCAGAGTATTTCTCTGTAGGGAGTTCCTACTTGCATTGTTTTTGATACTGCACTCTGTGTAGCTCTTAGACGTTGTCACGTTCACTGATGTCATATCTGGTAAATACTTTGTCTGTAAATTTAACGTATAGTTTTTTATAGGTTTAAATCGTTTTCTGATAAACATGTTTAAAACTCTACGATGTTGAACATATAAAATACTTTAAAAAAGCAATTTTATACATATATGATATAGAGGGCATTTTTTCCTATTTTCCCCCAACGGTGTTGTCTAAAACATTATGCTACAGACGTATACATTTAAATATATGCAGCAAGGATATATGAAGAAGATACAGACTAGGCTAATGATGAAGACACATATTACAAATAGACGAAGAAGTAGAAAAAAATGATGATGAGGATGATGATGATGAAGAAGAAGAAACAGATGAAGCAAAAAAGACAAAGACAAATAAGCAGAAGAAGAAGAAGAAAAAAAAGAAGAGGGAGAAGAAGATGACGAAGTAAAAGATAAAGAAGAGGAAAAAGAAGAAGATGAAGAGAAATAAGAAGGAGAAGAAGAACAAGAAGAAAAAGAAGAAGAGGATCTCTTGGATGGCTCACATGTGTCGTCTTCCAACATGTCAGTTAGTAAAAACGTTAATGTGTGAAAGAAGGCCGGACGAACGGCTGAAAAGTTATCCCACAACACCCCCTTTCCATAAGTGCTTTTAAAAATAAGTCCGTGTCGAAGGCATTAGTTTTCATGGAAACAGAAAATAGAAACTCTTCCCGCTCAGGTAAATTTATATTTTATACTGCGTCTAAAATGTGGTTCACTAATCCCCTTCTTCTAACTTTTCTTTTCTTGAAGAAGTCAAAAAGCTCGAATCCATTGAACGATTGATTTGTATGATTTGTTTAAACTTTGTAAAGATTAATATATAAAAGAAACGACCTTTCATTATTGTGGACTCTGCATAAAGTACCGACCCGGCTCAGCCTAAGCATGCCCGGACTAACACTTTTAACCTCCTGTTGATTTTCTTTTTCAGGAATCATTACTCTATACCCCTGAGACGGAATGTTCCGGCCCGGATCAGTCTGCGCGATACTACTGTAAATTTGTATGAGAAAGAGGTAAAATGCCTCGATTTTAAACTGTCACATCAGTTGCATTGTAAGATTTGCATTCGCCATAAACGTCCTGATGTGTCTTTTTATCATATACATCAATGGACCATGGATACCATTAATTCATGTTGAGCCATTGGACTCGAAAAAAGGTTAATACTGTACCTTCGTGAACGTTCGTATAATGCTGTTACCCTATGTTCGCCAATCCCCGAATATTCACGAATGTATCATGTCAATAACTGTTCGAGTATAGTGGTGCAAATGATGTATTCACGCGTCTGTGGCAAAAGGTTATATTTATCAATATGTCTTATGGAGCAAACAATTATGGTTACCCTCTCTCGTTGAGACTCCGTTATGTTTGTATAAAGACTCACCATGTCGTTCAAATCCACTCTTAATAGGAAGTACACTGGGATATATACGCACCTCATTTCTATCTCTCTCTATCTCTCTCTCTCTCACTCTATATGTGTGTGTCTCTCTCTCCGTCTCTCTCTGTCTGTCTCTGTCTCTCTCTGTGTGTTTGTGTGTGTGTGTCTCTATCTGTCTCTCTGCTTCTATGTCTCTCTCTCCATCTCTCTCTCTCTCTCTCTCTCCCTCTCTCGGTCTCTCTCTTTACATTTGCAGTATTATATTTGAATTTCTTTTTTAATATTCTTTTGTTCATTCTTTTGCTTACATTTTTGTATGACTTTATTAGAAAGATATCATTTAATAGTACCAGTCATATAATTTCATAATTATAACTATTCTTAAATCTCTGCACGCTAAGCTATTGTCATCTGCAGCAGTTTTGAAAATTATGTTCTATTATCTAAATAGTTCCTGTAAATGAATCTGTGTTCCAATCTGTTTGGATCACATACCAGCCCCATGTTGTCTTGGGCGTAATCTAGAACCAAACGGTTTGCATTGGTCATCATAAACGGTTGGCGAAACCTACCGATAAGGTGCAAGTTAATATCATCTGTGGATCAAAAACAAATAAAACAAATATTAATAACACGACATATTGTGAGGTTCAAGGGGGATGGATGGCCACGACCTCATTTCAACCTATGTACGTGGCTAATGAAGTTATATAAAAAAAATCATTTGTAATGTTTACATGTAGATTTATCAAGTTAGTCATTCATGTTATGTATATAGGAAACCGCCAAGGCCGAGTTGTTAGCGTCGGGGATTTCGGCCCAAGATTCGTCCTGCTCTCAGTGGTCTGTGTACAAGGGACAGATCCTAGACAAGATTAAGGCATATTCAGGTTATTCAGTACGCCTAGTGTTTGACATGTGCTGATCAAAAGCTGAAATTGAATCGGGTGGTTCGACTAGCACATGTCTGAGTGCTCGGTTTGTTAGAATAATCTGAATACGGGCCTGGTTTTTCAGCCGGTGTTCATAAATACTTCTCCTGACGTAGTGATTTGACTGAATTACCGTTGAAAACGTCGGAAAACCCCAATAAAAACAAACAAATAACATGTATATTCTATGTGTTCTTTAAGAGCTTTGACTCTATTTATAAAACCTTCTATCGGTCTAGTATTTACCTCATGTCAACTTGGACAGCAGTTTTATTTGATCTTGTGGATCTTAGTGCTCCGTACCAGGTTATTGTTTTCCAATATTAAGACGCAGTTTGACGCATCTGCAGCAGAACATTTTAAGAAATGTGTGGCAAAAGGAGAAATTGCTCTTTATGATCATTTTCTCCTTTTGTCACAACATTTTCAACTCTATTCAATAATTATGCTTACCTTTGAAAAGAATATGCTATTTTTGTGCGTACTATTTTTTCTTTCTAAATCGTCTTCTGCAGACTTATTGTATGTGGGACAAGTGTTTATATTTGTCAATGATGTATGTGGCTCGTCCAATAGATTTCATAACGACCTATGGAAATGGTCGCCTTTGTAACACAATGAGGGTAGTGGTATGGAGGTATACACGTGAAATATTAGATCCATTGAGGGTATAACTATATACGGGATATCACGTGTATACGGCGCCAGCCCTGTAGTATATAAATGTATGTTTTTGAGAAACATTGTATAGAGGGAGAGAGACATTGCATAGATAGAGAGACATGCAGAGGTAGGGAGGAGAGGCATGGGCTCCGGGGAGAGTCAGAGAGTGATAGGCATGCCTAATATAGAGAGCGAGAGAGAGAGAGAGAGAGAGAGAGGGAGAGAGTCGTGAGACTATAGTTTACCTATTTAAATAAATAAATGTATCACTATACGATCTCGTTTATTTACCTGTGTTTTCGTCGTGGACAATTTGATGTAGCTAGCCAGAGTGCTACACCTTGTGTATCTTTACCCTTGTCCCGTTGAACATTGTTGATTTTTGGAGTAGGTTTCACAATACAACAAAACATTCTATAAGCGTAATTAGACCTCCGGCCCACAATACATACTTGTATGCATAAGTGAACTGTCGCCGTGATATAACAGAACTAAGTGGTACAACTTAAGGGGGAAATATGTTCTGACATGACGTTGCTTCGTTGATAAAATCACATGGAGGCTATTCTATCTTTTCTATTATCCCCATTGTATTTATTTTGGAAATATTCACGGATTTTTTCAACTAATAAAACATTTTGAAATCAGTTTTATTAACAGTCTATGAACATTCTATTTTCATTACACCTTTTATATTTACTGTCTCATGCTAACACAACATTTTTGACCGGTTTTATACCTCACGTGACTTTGTAATATTAAATTCTCATATACTTATCATGAGGTCATCATGTTGAGGTCACATAACACCAAATAAATTCCTTCTTTGTTTACATGTAAATCAAACAGCTTCAACCCTCGTTTGTCACACTTTCTAAGCGTTTCCCAGGTAGAACACCATATATCATTGAAAAGAGATACTTCTAACCTTAATCCATAGAAAACGTGGTGTCATGCATTATGCAAGAGAGAACTCGCTCTGTGAAGATGGGGACCGTCCTTTTTACCAAAATTCAGCTAGGCTGAAACTGGGTTTCCACATCCTCTACTTTCACTTTCACACAAGGTCAAAATACCTAAAATGATCAAATCAAACAAACTACGACTCTTTAATAATCGGTACACAAGTAGTAATTTTGTTTTGTCATTATCTTTAAAATATCCGAATCTTTATTCCTTTTGCTTTAAAGAATGCGTAGCTTTCAACATAACAATTCTGAGCATTTATTTTCATCTGATTCGAGTCAAATTTAATCATAACTTTGATAAACTGTTTATTGATTATGTCAAGGCAAACATTACATGCACTTTCAATTTTCATTTAAATAAATCACATTGGATATGTTACGATAAATGAAATCAGATGTAGTAGTACGCTATCCATTGTAATTTCCAGTCTGTCAGTGCCCTATTATTAGCAAAGTCAGTACTTACCGCTCATTGCTGTCTTGTCTATCCGACGCCAAATGAATGGCGCGTTTAATGGCATACAAAATAGGTACGCTTTTCAGTGGGTACACATAGTCTTCTTCGGTGAAGTTGACAACTGAATAAAAACCGCGTTCTTTTCAACCCAAAACAATTTTGTAACTTTCTTCACCAAATTGTACACTACTTTGCTCCTATAGATTTGTTTGATCTCCGAGTCTGTATCGTTATACACTCGATCGATCTTTGTTAGCACTACTATCTTTGCAACATCTAAATTGGTAATGCATATGTCATTGATAAATTAAACCTATCCAAGGGTCACGTTGACCCTTGAAAACGCACCTCAGCTTTTGAACTGTCGCAGATCCTGGCGATCATGTACGAGAAAAAAATATAAACTTGCAAAATGATATTTCATGTTTCAAAATCAGACCATCATTTATATTGAAGAAGACAATCAAAACTTGCACTGTACATTATATAAAATTGATAACTTACAGATCTTGGAGACTATCAGTGAAATGCAGCATAAGGATCATGTATGTGAAACCATTTCAAAATATGTCTGATACATTTGGAGAAGACAATTTTCAAAGACATGAATTGAAACAGCGACCAATCTTTAAGCCGATAGGCTTGTTTTAATAGCAAATGGCTTGTATCTTATGACCCTATCAACTGATCGATATTTAAGATGTTAAGGTTAAATGCACAGTAACAAATGAATGTGTAGTAAAATTGCTTCAGATAGGGCGATATACACCAAAACCCGTACGAAACCCTCTTGTCTTTAAATGGTAATGTGCCTCTAGTTGACTGCATTGATTATTCAAATATGCAGTTCGATGTGCCTGTTTATGTGAAGAAGAGAACATATTGATTTTGAGAATTTGAACTTGAGGTCAAAGTGAACATGTTCATATGGGATGAAAAAACGGCCAAAGGTGACAGGTATCATATTTAGTGAGTCATTTTATTGTATCATTTATGGGATTTTTATCAATATCGAAAACAAAGGACAAGCGAAAGGGACAGTTCAACCTCATTAGGTCAAACATGGGAAACCACGAATACAATTTAAAAAATGAACACGTCTCTCGGTCTAGACCAAAATCTTTTATAATATACGTGATCTTCTAATCTTTGTGCAAATGTGCATTTAACATACTTACTATGATTTCTTGTAACTTGTAGTTAAACAAAACAATTATTTTAACTTTGAAGTTTGTATCATACAAATGGTCTAAATTAGTCAAAACGGGTTCTTGACAATCTGTCCAAATGGTACAATGTTACTTTTCAATCGTCTCGAATAAGGCTTAATGATGTAAAAAACCTTTGCAAATTGTTTCGTTGAATCTTCTTTATGTTAAAACATGAAGCTTTTGTGAACTTTGATTATTTCAAAACGGGTTGAGCCTCACAAAATGGTATTACGAATTGTGTTGTATAGCTCTGTTTGTATCATGCGAGGTTAACTTCTCAACTTTCCGAAAAAAAGTGTAATTTGACAGTGTGTACTTTATTTTCGATTTAATCATAGTTAATCTAAATAGCTTTTTCAACTTTCTTTTACTTTCGAAAATTTAGAAGAAAATAAAACAATTATTCCTAGCAATCATGTTCAAATGGTGCATTTTTACTGAAATAAGACTTACTGGTATTGATACCATTTGTATATTGCTTGCTTGTTATTTGGTGTTCACTGTTCAATACTAAACAGGATACGTCTCAACAAACGGTATTATAAAACGGGTTTTTTATATTAACGTTTGCATTATGCAATGTTTCCTTCTAATTATTCTGAACTCAATAAGAATTAGTAAAACTTTCATGATTTAAAATTTGTCATTTTCTTTGTTATGGCCCTGTCACACCATAAGGTTTTAGGCTAACGCGTGAGTAGCACGTTAAAGTTAGTTGCTACGCTGGCAAACGCTAAGTTTTGAGAGAAAAAGTCAAACGGAACCATGATTTCAGCGTGTCCATATTGCGTTGATAACGGGCTCATAGTGTATGCCAACCCGTGAGTAGGGTATGAGGAATGCATCACTGAAATATAGATAAAATATGAAAGCCTATCGCCAGCTTTATCTAGCGCGTGAGTAACGCGTTAGTAACGAACTCAGTAACGACTGAGGAACGACTGCCCAGCACGTCAGTAGCGCGTTCCAACGAGCGCCGGCGTACTGCAACGACCACGGGATTTGTTGTACATAACCAACGCGTGTGTCACCAGCGTACGCCAGCGTGTGAGTAGCGGGTTGGTAACGATTGTCTAGCGCGTTCGACGCGTGAGTAACGACCCTCCAGCATTGCCAGCGTGTGCAGTCAGACACTCGCAAACGCTGGGAATCTTAGGTATGTTGAACAACTTATTTTTACCTTCAGCGTGTGATTCGTGTCTCAACCTCAGAGTAACGCGTTTAGCGTGTTGCTTATGCTGGCATAGCGTTGGTCATCGTATGCCAGCGTGTTGCCGAAGTTCCAACACGTTACTCACGCGATGGCCTTAACCGTTCTGGTGTGACAGGGTCATTAAACACATTTAAAAGAGTTCTGCTTTCTCTTACATATTTAATTGTAGCTTTATGATGGCTAACATATTTGCGTATCTGTAAGAATAGTATTTAAGTATGTGTTAACTATGCGCTTACCATATGGGACAATGTTATTCAATTGGTCATATTTGGCACTTAACAGACGAGTCTTGTCAGTCGAGTCACTGTCAAGTTGCTCAGCATTAATGATGAAGATGACACAATGGGGTCTGTGTTTGTTCACAGGCGTCCAAATTTCTATTATAGCAAAAAATGCGAAAATCACACAATACCTCGTTAAAATACTCAAAAGGTCTATCTATATTTTCTATACGCTTTGATAAAAATGATCGTAATGGTAATTTGAGGTATCCCGCACGTGTTACTATAAATAGCCCCTCTATATAGTGTAATAATAATGACAAAGTGTGCAACGGTGTTTTACCCCCTCGCTCGATTCGGGCTATAATTTCCGCAGAAAAACGTCTAAAACGACCTGGTCCCAGGTAGAGACAGGTTCATAAATGATTTTTCTCGTGATCCACCACATCAATATTTGCCAACCGACAAATACTCAAGCGTTTTTAAGCTTAATGTTCATTATATTTGGAAATTTGCAGTTGTCCTTACCGCCATGAGCTGACGTCACAATAATCACGTTCCGCAGCGAATATTTAACGCGAAATGACGCGCTTTTTTAGAATATTGTACCTGAGCAATGTGTGTTGGGGTTGGCATTTAATCATTTTTCTTCCAAAAATAATATAATTCATAAAAAATACGGTATTTATTTGTACGTTTTCGAGAGAAGTATAAAAAATATGTTTTAGACCGTGTTTTAAATCGTTGTTTGATTATTCTGTCGCTGCGGAACGTCATTATTATTACACTATATGGACGTATAGAGGGGCTATTTATAGTAACACGTGTGGGATTCCCCAAATTACCATTACGATCATTTTTATCAAAGCGTATAGAAAATATAGAGAGACTTTTTGAGTCATTTAACGAGGTATTGTGTGATTTTCCGCATTTTTTGCTGTAATAGAAATTCGGACGCCTGTGGTTTGTTTGAAAGTTCCTCTAGTAGTTCATCTGCATTAAACTAAAAAAACACTTCCGCGGTATACATATATCTAAATCAAACTGCAGATCTTAAACATTACGGGGTTACGTCGATAGAAAAATGACAATACAGTTCTATGTCACTAATTATGTCATCTTTGTTTTTCAAAAGAACTGTAGCTGTGAGGTAACTAAAAGCATCTCATTCACTGACAGCCATGCTGTTTTTACTGTCTACTTTGTCGAATTAAATTGACTTGAAGGGAAGTGAGTAATTGATATCAATTTTCCTTTCAAACCACGGCGGCCAGTTCACAAAACTGGCATTTTGTCACCAGTGCTACACAAAACAGACTTTCAAAGCATATTGCTGATTTTCCACATAGAACGGTATTTCATTGGTGGAAAACGAATGACATTGTGTCACAGTAACTTTTGTCAAACGTCGGAAAAAATGTTGTTCGACCTAGGGTTTGAACTAGTTTACATTTTGTACTTCATGTCCTGTTGTGCTAGCATAAAAATAAAAAAAAAGAACATGTAGAAGCTACAAGCATATTGAAATACATATAATATTCTTTCGGCTTCATGCAAGGATATTTCAACTCAAAATCAATGTAAGGTTATTGCAATAGCCAAGATGGTTGACCTGATACGGTGGCGCTCCTCGTAGATAAACAAGGAAACAAGCTACTTTTGAAATTCGTGAGACGATTGCAATTTGTTCTAAGTGACTTAAGAAACTATTGCATGTACTAACTATCTGCTTGAATTACTTGCTATAATACATATGTTCATCCAAATGTGTCAACTATTAAACATTGATCTAAGTTGATATGAGCTTATTAAACAATTAAGTATAAATCATCTCATCGATTTAACCTTACGAAAGCATTTTGATTATAGAAAAAAATGATTTTGTCTTCATAATATCCCCATCTTTAATAATTTAACTACGTGGAGAATGAAGGTTGAGGAAAGTAAAACACTCTGGAAGAAAGATATAATTGGTTCAAATGTACGTGTATTCATCAAAAACAACCGATTTGAAAGTGCACTTTATTCATTCGTGACCTACTCATTCAATTTATACATTGGTCCCGGGTTCTAAAAATGATATATTTTCTTGAAGTTGTTAACTCTTAACCTTTTTTCTAAAGATTTACAGTAAATATATATACTCAAAATTGAAATGACTCTCAAATCCGTGCCCAAAGTTCTGCTTAAACGCAAATGAAACAACAAGTACATGAACATTATTACATCTGTTTAAACTTTACTTTACATCCGATTATGACGATATCGTGAATGTATATTATTATTATTATAACAGAAGATGTTGTCATCCAAATACCTTACATTAAAAAAGGAACCTATTTTGAACGTCTCCTAGTATGGCTGCATGGATTGTCGGACTGAATATTCGATGTTATGCGAAGTTAAGAATGACGTGTCTAGAATTGAGGTAACTGGTAACTAGATGTTAACCCTGTAAGCTCTTTCTCTTTAAAATCAAAGGAATTGGCAGAAAAATGACCGTAAGATATTGATACAAATCTGAACATATTATGGGAAAAAAGTATTTGTTTGAGTTTTCGAGCCTCCTTACCTTCATTATTTTCCTCTTTTGCACAGGTGCTAAATGTATTTGTAAACAAATGATTCATTAATGATGAACGTCTATGCGACTGAAAATGTTCCTTTTAAATAAAAATAATCATTTACATGATTTGATAATACGAAAAAAACCCATAAAGGTAACAGGTGTGAGATTTTTTTTTTTTCAATAACCCATGAAGCTTTCTGAAATGAAACTGGAATAATCCATGGGGCCGCCATTTTAGATATGTATAAAAAGCAGACGTAAAACACAGATTGAAAATTATTGTCGGCTTTTTTTTATTTTATTTTTTTAAATCGGTATTTCGGGTATGTATAAAATGAGCAGAAAAACACGGATTGAAAATTATTGTCGTCTTTTTAATCCTTTTTTTAAAATGATCAATTAAGTGCTGTGTTATGTGGGAATTAACATTTGTACGAAAAGTTAAAAATAAATGGAAATCTGTAAGAAATATGTTTCCCCGTTCGTCAACTGTATCGTAGCCAAAGAAGGACGTGACGTCGTTTCCCGCAAAAAAGTGGTATCAACATAAAAGACCCCAAATTCCTATACTTGAGCTATTGACTCACTCCTTAAAAGTATAATTATTTATCAAACATTGTGGCAAAAGGATAACTTTCTCATAAGAAGCAATTGTTCTTGTGGCGACAATCTTATCCTAAATCGTCTGTTGCATAGGCCTCAGAAACCGTCTCTAATAGGGAAAGGGTTTAGCAGAAATGTGACCCCTTACATAATTTGTTCCAGTCATATTGACTGGTTGAAAAAGGCAGTCGCCAGGTGGCATCAGAAAAGGGCTGATCTATTTGCTTCTTTGCCATAATGCAGGTGATCGATTAAGGATCATCTTGGCCCTCATGTTTTAACCTCGTTCATCATAAATGTATTCCTTGATACGAATTCCAAGTATGTTTTGATAATGCAAGAAACATGACATTAACATTATTATTGTCTAGTCAATTACTTATAAATCCTTTTTTATGGCCAAAGTATGCTCTTTAATTTTTGTTTATAATTATCTTATGTTTTCGTAAATAGGTAGCACCTATAGATATATTAGCTTTGGAAGAATGTTGAAATTGTGTGTGAGCTGTGGAAGTTGATTTTCCAAATTGAGAATTAAAAACTGAGGGATAATGCAAACAAAAAATTTGTAGCAATATTTTCAAGTCCCACTCTTCATAAGGAGTTCATATTAATCTATATCAGGGAAAGGCTAACTTTGATTTCTTGATATATGTATGAGGGTATTTTAAATAATTTAATTTCACTTTTACGCTTAATTACCAAAACGGAAATGGACGAACTTAACGTTTTGAACTGTGTAGTGATTGATCAACAAGGACCAAACTTTAATATTGAAATTCCTGAAAACCTAAAGTACGAGAACGTTCTGTCGACTGTGCCCAGCGATGTAAACATCAACATAGAGATCACAAACATTCTTTGCAGATCTGATACCACTTTTTTTTCGATTCGCAGTAACACATCTTTATTATTTTAATAAAGATGTTGTCGTGCAAAACAAAAAAGCAAAGTAAAATATAATGTTGCCATCAAATATAGCAGAGATATTTTGGAATCAAAGTGTCAAATTTGCAGCTGGAATTGGTCCAAGTGCACACTGCAAACATGTTTGAACTGTCTTGTAGGCATCTCCCTTTTTTTCAAGGAAAAACCTGTTAAGTTCGAGGAAACTTGCACACAGAAACTTCAAAAACTCCTTCAAAGTATAAAGTTTGTCGGCAGTCAAAATTAAGAAAGACAGTCTGGTCAAATCAGAGGCAGATGAGTTGACAACAGTTGAATTGACCCGCACTATTCAGAATCCGGTATTGGTACTCCGTAAAATTATGATGTACATCTTTAAATTTTAAAAGTATTTCAAATATGCAAAGTATTAAACTTATTACAATTGACCATGATTGCTTAAAAGATAAAACAAGGAGATCACTTGTCACACTCCATCTCTGTATCCCATATATCAGGAACGATTGGCCGTCGAAAAAGCGTATGTCGTCCTTAATCCTTGGCAAGGTTTTCAAGACTCTTTTGTCTGACAAAACGGGATTGTAAAAAAAGTGCGGTTTCCTTGTTTGAAAATATGAAATATTAAAGCACGTCTGCGTTTGAGTATGGGCGTAAGTATGAGCAGAAGCACTTTGAAATTGGATTGTTTCGTTAGTGATGATTATCCATCTTTACCACATAAAGCCTCTCCGGGAGTGTCAAAACACCATTACATAAATATCCTATGACACTACTAGCTAGGTTTTTGGTCTTACCTCTCATGTCTTTGTTACAACGCAGAAACTAAACTATGAAAACAACGTGAAATCGTTCTTTATTTTTCCTGTTTAAATTATTTTTTTCAGCGTTTGACAGCTTGTTTTAGAATGCCTTAAAGAGATTTGCCTTAACTCTAAAGTTCTTTACTGATAAGTTTTTTTCATTTACATTGTCAATGTTTCTGATTAATCTGTCCGTTGTACAACTGTTGTTAACCAAACTTCACATGAATGTCCCTTAAATAGTCCTCATTCAAATTGTTCAAAGATTTAAGGCCTTATTACAAACTGTTTCACTGACCGTCAATTACCTGCAGTTCCCATTCCCAGGCTTTATCAAATTATCCCTGATATTGGCACATACACATTTGCTACTATACCATCACTCAGGTGATCGACTTAGACTTGTTTTAATTCCCGTAAGACAAAGAGGTTCCTAACTCCTAGCCTATAAAATAACTAGACACGAACATGTAAAGAGGAGATGCTCCACATTCACAAACTTCTGTCTATCATTGTAGTTTGCATACAATGAGACTATTCACTTCCCTCTTGAGGCCCAATATGTATATTAATTGGCCGCCAACACGTGGATACGTATTTCGCAGTAATTCAACAAAAACAAGCCGTTAAGCATTTGCAACTAGTGTATAAACAGATAAGTCAACGAATCTGCGCAGTCTGATCTCACCCTGGGAAGGCTTACGTATGAAGTAACCTTGACTTGCTAAAATGTGTAAGGTTGTATTTAGTCGGTTTTTAAGCTTGAATTCGCAGACAGACCTTTTTTCCACACGTGTAATATTTATGTTAAGGTCAATTTTCGTAGTGCACCGCCAATATAAAATAAGAAAATAAATAATGTGCACAAGAGTACTTTACCTATGCTCGATTACAGTCTGCAACAGATACAATAAAGAATATTTAACGAAAGTAATGCTGGAAAAGCGAGAAATCGGTAGCAACAACTTATTTTTAGTTTTATGACACAATATTTCCTACTCCATTTGAGAAAGTTACAATCATTTAGTACATGCATGTACTGTAGATTTGTTTTTAAATGATAGAACTTTAAAGAGGGAACAATAAGTGAAAACTATGACTTGCTAGCATGCACTTATTTGTAGTCTTGATACTTTATGTCTGCTTCCTTAACACTCATTTCAAACTTCTGGCCCATTTCCAGCTATACAAAAATACCCAGTCAAACAATTTACCACCAAGGAACATGTCAAGATCTTACCAATTCATCACAAAGACCATCAGAACCAGCCTTGTCAGGTGCTGCAGAAAAAGATCGTGTGACAGAGGTACGGACATACACAGAAAATACAAGCTCCAAAAGAAGCGATACAATACCATCCTCTGCTGCAACACACATTAAAGGAGACCTTCAAAAAGTGCAACAACTATCCCGAGAAAGCATTTCTGCCGGTCGCAAGCTACCCCTGATCACCCTGCCGTTTACTCTCGGTCTGTACATTCTTTCTTCTAAACGTCTAAATGAAAACCTGTATAGCTGACATTCTACAAAACTGTTCAAACCATTTTCATTCGGAGTAGAAAACTCATTTGGAGCATAGTTTTTTTGTTTACATTCCAGGAAACATGAATGTAAATTACAGCAGACAAATTTGAAAACTGACAATAAATGTTAAAAAGAAAGACTGCTCACAAAATATTTTCCGACATTTAACAACTCTACTGCAGATGACTATGAAAATATCTTTGTAAAACTAAAACATCTTTAAAGTAAAGTCAGTAAGGTTAATAGCAATGAAAACAGTATGACAAAATGAGAAAGTTTCTTATGCTGCATATAAGTCAACATGTAAGAATGGTTCAAGGAAATATATGTTGCTGATCATTATCATAAAGCCCTCTCTTGGATTGTCAAAATACCATTACATAAATATCATATGACACTACACAACTATCATATGACACTACAAGTTTGTTTTCCAGTCGTACGCTCAAGTCTTTGTTACACCGTGGAAACCAAACGATGAAATGACGTCACGTTAGCGGTTGGACGTCATAACGTTAGTCACTGTGGCGCCAAAACCGGTAAATTTCATATAGAAATATGGTAAACGTTATGATCTTTTTTCGAAATGAGCCTCATAAATCACTGTATGTGATAAATAGAATATCTCATTCGTGTTCATTTATTATCACTTTTAATGAACTCGTTAACTAAGCTGAATATGACGTTCGCCAAGGCTTGCGGCATATCGTCTTAGTAGACTCGTTTAATAAAAAGTGATAATAAATAAACACTCTTGAACTATCCTCTATGTATACCTATAATTTGCTATCCTTGTTTTAAATGGAATCATTCGATCAGCTTTACCCTTTTCCAGCATACAACAAATCTGCAGCAGACGACTTTTATAATATCAAGGGATATATATGGGCCACTCCATGAGAAAACCGGTGATAGTGACAGTATTTTCGATTTTGGGATTTTTACATGTTATTATAGTCCAACCTGTCTAGTTTTGTTTGATATATATCTAGACTTCGTATGACAAATATTGACGCGGTTATGGACGTCAATAATAGACGTGTGTTACTAATTGCTGAAATGCCTTCGACGTCATTTTCATGATTTACGTCTCGACGCTCAAACGATTTCGTTATTTACAGCAAAGTTATTCTTAATTTTATCAACATGGTTTGAGTACATTTTAAGTCATTCAGCGTATAACTTCACCTGTAAAGCAGTACTACATCGAATGGTGGTGCAATTTAATGGCCCTGTCACACTATTGCGTATGGGAGAAACGTATTAGTTGCGTATGAAAATTCATAAATTTATTTTCATACGCACAAAAAGCCTTTGAAATTGAGAATTGTTTGTATACTTACAGTATTGAACCTATGAGTAGCGTATGAGTAGCGTATCGCCAGCGTATGTAAAGCGTATTACCAGCGTAGTCTGCAAATGGCTAGCGAATGAGTAGCGTATGAACTGCGCATGTTCAGCGTACCGCTATCACGTGACAAAATGCCCATAAAAGTCCAAGAAGAACTGTACAATATCTAAAAATGGGATCCTCTAAATACACTTTATCAAAACGCTGGCAATACTCAGGGGATACGCTTGCCATATGCCAATCATACGTTAGTTGTACGTCATGTATACGTTACTCAATCGTCAGGCATACGCCAAGATGTCTATATATCTATATACGTTGCAGGTACGTCAGACATACGTTAGAAGTATGTAACGCGTGCGCCATCAATACGCTAGCTGTACGGTTCACATTCATGCCAGAATATGTCAGCGTACTCGACCTATGAGTAACGTACCTCTAGCGTAACTTGAGCGTTTTCAGCCTTTGCTTTAAGTATAAACCAAACGTCCGAATACGCACAACTTTCTTATGGCCCTGTCACACTACAACGTATGGCCTTAACGTATGCCAGCGTATGAGATTTTTTGCCAATACGTTGGTGTACGTTGATATAGGTTAGGGGTACGTTAGGTGTTCGTTATCAGCACGCTGTCATACGCTGTCATACGTTCATGAACGCCGAGACAAAAAAAATGTTTTGGGTATGTTCAAAACTTTTGAGCGTATGACAACGTATATTTCATAGGTTAAGCATACGTTATAGATACGTTGGAGGTACGTTAGACATACGTTGAAACTCGCTAGAGGTACGTTGCTGGTATGTTAGGCATACGTCAGCGGAGGGTGTATCGTACAGCTAACTTATTGACAACGATTGAATAACTTATTTCTAACGTATTTCTAACGTGTTTATAACGTATGTTGGCGTATTTGAAACGTGTATTGACGTATTCAAACGTATTGTACGTATGCTAGGCGATTGAGTAACGTATGTAACGTATATCTACCGTATAGCTAGCGTTCCTTTGGCGTACAATGAGCGTTTTACAGGCGGGGTATATAACAACAACAACAACTTGCGTGTTTATAGCCAACACATATGTTACAACAATATAGTGTATATATATAGGGTCCATGTGTAACTCAATCGGTACTACCATTGAGCAGTTCAACCAGAGAGGATGGATACATACCAACTAGCCGTTCTCCAACATCAGCATGACATCAATCAATTATAACTCGCACAGGTCCGTGCCATTATTAAAAGGAGGAGGCGAAGAGCTAGAAGGAGGAGGTTCTGGATCAGACCATGGATCGGTAGACGACGTCAGTTTGGCATATATGACCAGCTTCTTGTGGAACTCCGTAACGAGGACAGGGCATCCTTCCACAACTTCATGCGTATGCCTCCAGAAATGTTTGACGAACTGCTAACCAGAGTGGGTCCCCGGATAACCAAAGGACATACTAGTTACAGGGAACCCATCGAGCCTGGCATGAAGCTTGCCCTGACTCTGCGTCACCTTGCCTGTGGGAGGAAGTATGCATCGATGAAGTTCGGGTGGAGAGTACCTCACAACACGCAGTCACTCCTCGTCCGAGAAGTCTGTCAGGCCATCATTGATGAATACCTTAGCGAGGTGATGAATTGCCCCACCCATTCTGATGGATGGCGTGCCATTGCTGACCAGTTTTTTCAAAAATGGAACTTGCCTCATACATGTGGAGCACTTGATGGGAAGCATGTTGCCTGCCGGAGTCCTCCAAAGAGTGGATCCATGTACTACAACTACAAAGGATTCTACTCCATTGTACTTATGGCGCTTGTAGATGCAGACTACAAATTCATCTGGGCAGATGTCGGTGGTATGGGATCAGCATCAGACGCTCAGATTTACAATGACTGTGAGCTGAAGGAATGCGCTGAAGCTGGTACCATAGGTTTCCCGGACCCAGAACCTCTCCCCAACGACACCCAGGATGTGCCCTACTTCTTCATCGGCGACGATGCCTTCGCCCTCCGAACGACCATGATGAAACCGTACGGTCACCGGGGTTTGACAAACGATGAAAGGATCTTCAACTACAGGCTTTCTCGAAGCAGAAGAGTAGTAGAGAATGCCTTCGGTATCCTGGCAAACCGATTCCAGATTCTACTGACTACAATGCAGCATGACCCTTCCACCGTCAAGCTCATCGTCAAAGCATGCATGGTTTTGCATAATCTGATGAGGATCCGGTATCCACAACTCCAGAATCAGCAGCTTGACCGTGCAGAGAATGAGAACCGTAATTTCGTCCCAGGAGAATGGAGAGCGGACCGTAACTTGGAGGACACCCAAACAGTGACTGCCCCCAACACCTCTTCAAGGGAAGGAAAGAAACAGAGAAATCTGATCAAGCACTGGGTCAACTCTCCAGCCGGTGCAGTTCCGTGGCAAGACAGTATGATCTAAATGTGTGGTAAAAAAGGAACATTTCACAGGTCTTGTTGAACTCCCACATGGTTGAATTATAGTGTTATTATCACATTACATATGTCTATCGTAATAAATGTGTGTGTTTTAAAATAAACCCTTGGTTTGTTTTGTTTAAACCTACCGTATTTATTTTACATCGATTAGGAACAAGTTCTTACAACTTAGCTAAGTCATTCTCGATGACTGCGTCCTGGGTGAACAAATCGACCAGTACTCGTGCCCATTTTGTGGGTTGTAAAATACATGAAGTCCAATCTCGGCGCAGATGGGATTCGAACCTACGACCTTCGGATCCAAGGTTGTACACTCTACCCCTGGACAACGCTTCCTCCACATTGGTTTGTTTAATCTATGATTACTAGAATGGAGTGATCTCGCATGCCGTCGCCTTGTCACAAAAATATTTGGATTACCCCTCTTTTGTGTACCCATCACACATATTGATATAAACATTTGTCTGAAGTTTCAATTAAATCCTTCACGTAGAAAAGAAGTTATTCGATTAAATGTATTTTTGATGGAAAAGGGGCAATAAAACGTGACGAAAGACGTATGACGCAAAAAGTGTGACGGACGGACGGACGGACGGACAGACGCCGGACAAAAAAAGTAATCCCTAAGTAATGACATCATATAACTGAGTGTCTACTATACTCATATCATTACTTGTCAAGTGATAGGTGGTTGGGTAATGGAGGATCTACTGTACACATGGATACATTTTTAAATACTTTAGTACTTTCACAATTTTTTTATTAAACTTCAACTGATCAACTGATCAACAATAATAATAATGGCGCATGATAGTAATGGTACATTGTAAATGTCACAACAATCACAAATCCTACTTGTCTCTTTTAGTTGTGTACCTTGTTAAATTTATAAACTTCAAATGTTCAACTGATCAACTGATCAACTATAATGCATGAAATAATAATGAAAAACGATAGTAATGACACAAAGACTAAAATTCACAAAAATAACAACTCCTACTGGTCTCTACGAGTTGTGTTCCTGGTCTCTATCACTGTTCATTTAGCGTCGCGTGTTTAATTCAGTATTTGTGACAATCATGTCCGATAAATCAGATGAACCAGAAATGTTTGAAGTGTTTGATTGGTTCAAACTCCCTACCAAACTCGTGTCCAGGGGTGTCAGTGTCTGGGAAGCTGAGCCAATAGCACTAGCAACCGAGGTAGAGGTATGTTGCTGTTGTTGCGGTTGCTCTTGCCAGTAGGAATCCATGTACTCTTGGGACTGTGATGCCCATACAGAAGCTTGAGGGGGTTGTGGTTTCCACATCTGTGGAGCTGGCTGGTACTGATCACCTGATGACGGGTAGGGGGATTTTGAGGCACGGGATGAACTGGAGTAAGAGCCATACCTCGGACGAACTTGAGGAACAATGAAGCCCATATTGGCGCTTGGCATGGAGGGACCAGCACTTGGAATGTCATCTTCGCTGTCCACCGCCATCAATTCAGATAGTAAACAGTTAATGGCCGATCTCGCCTTCTTGAACTTTGGCTTGCCCATGCTGATGAGGCTGTCACGAACATAGTTGGCGAAGGCTGTCCTGGTGGTGACTGGCTGCTGGGCTGCAGGCTGCAGACTTGCGAGAAGCTCTCCACTTTGCTGGACTCTCTTCTGGAGGGAGGTCAACAACGCATCTTCACGGTCTTCCTGCAAACGCTTGCCCTTGCCCTTGGTCACTGTTGGCATGTTTTCGTCATCCAAGGCAACACCAACCTCGACACAGGCAGTCTCTGCAGCACACAAGTCCCCCTGGTGTTCTTCAATTGTGGCCTTCACCTGCAAAGACAAAATAATAAATTTTAGGAACATTAAAAAAAATCAGATTATAAAACATACTTAAGGTGGTTCCAATATACACATTTACAAGGTGGATAAAAATTTGAAGTAAAACAGTAAGAGCATGTGAGAATGAGTTATTTTATGTATTAAAACTTATTGATAAAAGTGTAATTGATTTTCAACAAAAGAAAAAAGCATGCAACACAAAAAACAATGTCAATATTTAATATAATGTGTAAAAAGATGCTTTTATAAGCCAAAGTATACTGATAAAAATTAACCGTTTTTCAAACCCAAGGCAGTCTTAAATACGAAGAATATTAAATACACACACGTTTAATTTAAAACGCAGTATGTTAATTGAGGGCAAGGAAGACGAACATTCATAAAAGATTATATAACTTTTACAATATTGAAAAATTTGTTTGAAAAAAACATTTTTTTCCTGCACAAATTGGCAAAATATTGAATTAATCATTTAATTCCATGCAAATAACATAATAATTTACGAGTTTTCGTCTTCGTTGCCCTTAATAGACATACTGGCTATCATAATACATTAGTAGGAATGTGTAATTCCTTGTAATTGATTCTGTCTTGGGTTTGAAAGAAAACTCATATTTTCATTGCAAATGGTGGCGTTTACGGTAAGGAGAATAACTTTATCCGTTTTTTCTGACCTTCCTTGAAAAAACATATCATTAGGCTGAAGTTACATTAACTTTTACCATTCAATCAGTTTTAATTACTTTAAAAAGTAGGATAATCACGTTACCTCACATATCTTGAGATATGATGGTGTATACAGGAGAGAAACCCCTTAAAGTCACAAAATACTTTTATTTTGTTCAATTGACCAATAAGCTATTATATTTAACAAAACAAGCTGGTCTGTTGATCAACTTTATCTGGTATGAATACTAATGTATAAATCCCAAACGATATTTTGATCGATACACCTTTATCATATTGTTAAAAAAAAGTGAATTTGGTATTGAAATCATGATCTTTGACTATGCAGTCCGAGATTCTAAGCTTGCATTGAATGTATAATGATTTTGATTTATGATTTTAGCACACAATACACCTATTGTAAACAAAAATGTAAACAGCGTATCGTTCAAATTAGCGTTTTATATCTTTGACATAATTATCGCGAAAACCCATAACAAATGACGCTGTGCTGCACATTTTTCGTTTAAAATGGTCTAGTTTGATTAGTTGTGAATTGATTTTAACCAACTTTTTGGCAGTTTTGTTATAAGAGTTATTGCCTTTCATCATATGCAAAGAAAAAAATCACCTATATATTATGTAACATTAATATACAAAGGTAGTGTGGGCCTTTAAGGCCTAAACGTCGTGAGGTCACAAGCCTGGCAGAAAGATAATTAATTATTTAAATTGTAACGAGTGTGATTTTTAAGCGAAACTTACAGATTTACAAGGCTCCGGACGGTGTCTGATGACGGAATTCAGGAAATCGAAGTTGTTTTTGATCCATAGCTCCCTCTCGGTCAGCTCACCAGGAGCGCCGTCACCACTCTTCTTCTTGTGCAGCCTGGTATGTGTATCCCGGAGTGACTTGAACCATCCTTGAAGATGTTGAGCTGAAAATACAAATAGGGATTGATATGAGTCCAATGAAAACATTAACAATTACGATGCCAAATTAGGCAAGTCCATGTTGGTCGCAAATTAATTTCTTAGTCTACATTTACATGTTTCAACATAACGACACATTTCTCAACATACTCGTAGGCACATTTTACATAAACACAATACTAGTATTCATTTTGAATGTGAAAAGGTTAAATATTCAAGAAAAAATATGTATCAAATGTTGTACTTACATTTTATTGGTGGTTCCATACTAGCACCCCGGTCTTCCCAAAGCTTGGCCTTAAGGTCAGTTCGCCTGTACCCACTTAATTTGCAGTCCCAGATCATTGGATGTACTTGCAAGAACTCCAGCATACTCTCCTCCTGTTCTGCGTTGAGTGAAAAAACAATCTTCTTAGCCCTCTTCTTTGCCTGCAGCTGATTAGGCTGGCTGGTGGAGTTGGAGGCAACAGAATCGACAGAGCCTTCACGGGATGGAGGAGTCGGTGAGCGAGGTTCTCTCGATTGCGATCGGCTGGTAGGAGGAGAGTCATTGGCAGGTTGGTTGCACTGGTCAGGCTGGTTTGACTGGACATGCTGATCAAGCTGGTCTTGCTGTTCTTCAGGTGGTGGTGATGGTTTGGAAGGTTGATGCATACTGAGTTTCCCTCTCCCTCTCCCTCTGGAAAGTGCCTTAGACCGTTTGGGTGGCATGGTACGTAGATGCTGACTGAATGAGGAAATTCCTAAAAAGCGGCGAGGTATTTGTACTGTTATGTCACGTGAGTGTTAGACACACCAAGCACGTTGTGCATGCGCTACTCATAGGCTACCCATACGCTGGACATTCGTCGAGAACGTCAGACACTCGTTGAAAATACGCCCAGATATGCTCCCATAAGTTATGTATAAGTTAAAGATACGCTATACATACGTTGGACATACGTTGGACATACGTTCTGTATACGTTAGATTCGTTGTGTATACGTTATGTATGCGACCAATCCACAACAAATTTGATTTTTAGGTACCCGGGTCGACGTATGCCGGCGTATGGACACTTTTTCAAAAAAAAATCATTCGTTCGGCATACGTTAAGTCCATACGTTGTAGTGTGACAGGGCCTTAAGGCATGCTTAACAAAAAATACTGCCTCGCCGTATGCTAGCGTATGCCAGCGTATGCGACCGTGCTTGAAACGTATACAACCTATGTCTAACGTACGCCTAGCGTATGTCAGCGTATGCGTGGTATTTTTAATATGCCATAAGGCACGGGGTTTTGAACAAGATGTTAGGGTCGTGCGGAAAAACAAGTACATGTATGACATGGTGTTGGAGTCTTATTTCCTGTTCTACACGAATAATAATTCTACGCAATCACATGATTATTTGAATGCCGCCGGGTGCATCGATTGCTTACAAACTTAGGAACAAATCCGGAAAATATATTCAATCTAGATCTACTATATTGAAGGAAATGAATTGCATGTATTTAGATTCGGCTTTTCTTATAGTAATCGTTTAGCGAGGTCTTATTTCAAATTTATCCAATTTCCTTAAACCTGTCTGGTTTGAGATTATAGCGACCTCATAAAGATTTGAGATCAGTGTCCGAGTTCCTGTCGGTGCAATATCAATTCTCAATTGACAATAGTCAAACCCACTCTTTAGTACTCTTGGTTGTTTGGATAGTACTACGAACGCTCCGCTCATCTGTGTTGTACGTATAACTGAAGTATTGAATGACTTTTAACAAATAACAACAACAAACTTGCATCACAATCGAGGTATGCCTTGTTATATAAGTAAATTTAATTTAACAAATGATGATATTTGTTATCATTTTCTCTTATTTAAATTCAGATAAGCAACATTCTGCTTAAATTTGTTCTAATCAAACAACACTTTGTTCATCAGTGGGGGAAGACATGGTAGTTGGGATAAATAGATAACAACATGTTCAGGTGTGTTTTTGTCAAATAATCATTACAATTTGCATTATTCTGCAGTCATGACAGCTGGGATAAATAGATAGCAAAATGTTCAGGTGTGTTTTTGTCAAATAAATTATTCATATCTGCAATATTTTGCATTCATGACAGCTGGGATGAATAGATAACGACACACGTCGATGCGCCATGCAATACCAAACCGACCTACAGAGGTTTTCAATCAATACCGATTTCATTTATATTTCATACTTAAGTTGGCTTTCAACATTTCTTTCAAACTTACTCCCAGGAAGAATGTAAAACTGCATGGACATGGGCGATCCTGACCAGACTGAACAAATGCATAAGCTTATCAGGATTCATTAGTCACATATGCATGAAGATGATAGTACCATATGTATATAATATAGCATAACTCTAAATTAATGTCCTATGGAATGTACCATGTAACATCTTGATTTGGATGCAGAATAAATAACAACCACCAGGCAGATCTTTCATTATGTTGACATCATGTAAATAGTGTACACCACCGCTGCATGGCGGCATTACATTGTATTGAAAAAATAAAAAATACCCTTTACATTTACAGACAGGTAGTTGCCTAGAATGAAGAATGGGTTTAATATTGCTAGAAAAAAACTTATAGTTAAAACTACATATTATCACCGTATTAACAGAAGTATCGTTGAAAGTACAATTATCCTAAATGAATCACAGGATACAGCATAAACCTAACAACTGGTCAAGATCCTTTCATCAAACTGCGTTTTCCCAAAGGTTTAAAAAGTATCTAGAATCATTGTTGCTTCAGGTATATTACAACATAAACAGTGATTCCAGGATTCTTCTTGTTATCTTATACAAACCATTTTGATATAAGATTCATTTCTCCATGAACTAAATCCATGTCAAAATCTAGATAGCCACTGAATTAGCAGTATCACTGGTTATACTATCACGTTATGGTTTTGCACCTGACTGATGCATGTATTAACATCATCTAAGGATGAAACACGCATCTTTAACAGATTATACATAGTATATATCTTCTATCATAAATGCAGATTGATGTAGTACATGTAGAATGAAATAAACATATTTCCAGGTCAGACTCCTGCAAGTGCAACACCCGTTGAGAAATTATTTCATGATCAATTTTTCTACCAAATCACGTTAGCAATATAGTACTAACAGCACTGTTTAACTGGAGTCGGTATATTGTGTACATAATATAATGATGCTGTTTTCTACTGTCTATGATGTTTTCGACAAGTGTAGATTAAGATCTACCCGCACATACATCACACATGAGCCAGGTGTATACTGTTTGTCCGAAGTATAACAAAGGGTTTTACCTATACACCTAAATGCGAATTAAATTGTATGAATTTGCACGCTGATCTGTTTCTTTAACGCTCGCAAATGCATGAAGGTTTGTTTTCATTAAGCAACGCTCAGTTATACATCTATTATTGAATAATAATGACACAAAACAATATGTTTTGTATCCGCAATTTCAACCGAATCACACGATTTTATTTCATAGACTTTTGTTTTTCTATGACTATAAGTTCAACACCTTATTGAGGGCTATATATTATTCAATTTACTTTTCGCAGATGATGCTGATAAACTGTTTTCATACGGTCTTGTTAACATCATAGCAGCGTTAAAACATATTCAGTATGTATTTAAATTGAAAGTTGATGGTAATGATGGTATGTGTCAATGGTAAAAACCATTTCAAGTCAACCTCAGAAACATATTTTCAATTCTTAAACATAAATAAATCATTAAAAGGGGGAAATTTCACAAATCACGAAAAAAACAACATAGTTGAAATGTTTACTAATCTTACACGCTCGTGTTTGTTGGATGTTTTGATTAAATAATAAATTCTTCCAATAAATGGGGCAGATAAACCGGCTTAACAGTATTATTATACTATTATATATAACGTCGCTCTTCATTTCATCCCTGGCCTCGATGAACATTATGTTTATAAACCAAATCAAACTCTGTGTAAACATGTAATTAAACTTCAGCGTCACTCACAAAAAATGACGTCAAACTTTGATTGATGATTACGTCATTTCTAATGCTATGTCACTATCACCGGTTTTCTCATGGAGCGGCCCATATATATATCAAAAGTATCTTTAAATGAAAGTTTGATTATTGAATAAAGCTGAACATATTGTAGCAAATTAAGACAGAGAACATTTCATATGTTTTGCCTCAATATTTCAATATGTATCTGCTGCAGATGCTTCATAATGTGACTAAATTCATGGAACCATAAACAGTTAAAAGACACAGATCTTTAATTCTAAGATTTGATAAGTGTGTCTTAATTCCTCCGGGTCGAGCAGCAATACAAGCGGGGATATTAGGTAACGGATCGCGTGTTTGAACCCCTCTTTGGTCATTCATTATACCTCTTGTTGAAAGTATATTTAAACCCTATAGATCATTCTCCAAGTGATTAGCATATGTTAACCTAACACTTAATGTGCCTGCATTGAGGAGTATGATTGACTACGTAATACCTTTATCTGTTCGTCAAAGATCAACCGAAAACGGCTGATTTATAATATTGCCACGCTAACATATCAAATATGACTCAAACATATAATGATATATTCAATTGTATATACCGGTTTGTCTAGATTACACGAATATAACTGATAAACTTGAACATGTATCGGATGTATGTCATTTTTATCTTCTTTTATGAAGTGTATTGTAACTTTTGTGTCCGAAAATTCGTTCGATAGACATAACTTAAAGTCGAAGTCCTCCTTCCGTGCGCTCAATGAAATTGATTTGTAGCTCACGGTTGCCAATCCATCATCAATTAAAACGCTGTATATTAGATTGATGGATTGCCAACCCTGAGCTACCAATTTGTTCACTGAACGCAGGTCAGTCCTGCAAACACTGCAACGAATACCCAGGATCGTTCAGTGTACATTTTCCGTGAAAACAGATTTCGTAATGGTGGAACGAAATAGGTTTTTGTGCAAAACGTAAAGTTTGATGTCTGTTCAGCGCACTCCTCAATTTATAAAAGGTTTAAAAGCCTGCATACACGTCAGTATTTAAGTAGAAACAGAGGGTATTGAAGGCACGTTTGTTTGTGTTTCTATCGCAAAACGCAAGACTATTTTAACCCGTTCTTGTTCGATGCTACATATGTAACGGCTAACACTGATCTAACTAATTGACCGCACAATCTATTAAATTCCTTAGCCGAACAGCGACATTTCAGTCAGTAACAACGTGAAATATCAGTCAATGTATCCAGAGTTCGAACTCCAGCTCGGTCAGTGATTCTTCCCTGTGGCTGACAAAACTCACTGTGGCTAGCGACATTAGTCTTTCACCAATTGGCGTGTTAAAGTCTTTGTAAAAAGGAAGTTAGTTACCTGAGAAAGATGTTTTGTTGAGTAATGTGCGACAAAAACATGAACTTGTCGGCGTGACATAGCTAAAACGTTGTTTTAAGACGGCCTTTAAATCTATTTCGATTCTTAAGTAAAGAAGTGTAAGTGGTACTACAAACACCTAGGTATATATTTAAGCAATGTTTGAAAAATAAAACTTAACTCTTGTATTACTCATATAGATAATTATGACTAATCGGATAAGCCAGTCGATCTGGATTGATACTTGTCGAAAAAGTCTCATTTATGGAACTGCACTATGTTGCGCAAATCCTAGCATTTCAATGCTGCATTGTAAAATTGACTTGTCCAGCTTTAGCATAAGGAGGAGTATGCTATTTCTAGGGATACCAATATAGCATTTTCAGCTGAGCATTAATATAGAGTTTGATCAGTTGTCGTGGATGCGCTGGCTAGTCTGGCTCTTTATTAACCACACAGGCTTCACTAGATCAGTAGTTCAAGTAGTGAAACCATAAACAACCGTTACAATGTGAAGTGTCTGATAAAAAGGCTCTTATCTCTTTTAGCGCCGAATTATGTCAAGTACAATGAGTTGCTGATAAATTATCAGCTATTTGATAAAATAATTTGGCACGGGATCCTTTGTAACGTCATCGTAAATAGACCTCTTTGGTAATATAAATGACAATACTAAGAAAATGGTACAGTTGTTCACCTTGTGTGTTAGACATAGCCCCCTACAGGGGTTTCGCGTCCGGCTCGGGTGCGGTTGGTCGCAGGTTCTATCCCCGACAGGGTCTTACCAACAATTTAAAAATGGTAGTAATGGCTGTAATGATAAAACTTGAAAAATAAATAAATTGCATAAACACCAAACAATCAATAAATCAAACAATTATAATAGCCTGTCTCGTCTTCTTTTTAAAAAAAGAATACATAGTTTATTTAAAAATAGATATGTGATAATTAGACAACAAACATCAACTTGAGCATGGCAACCACATTTCGTAGACATTTTTGTTTTATATGATGATATCGTTTTTTTTTCATTTAATTGTTTTTGAATCTGTAGTCATTTAATATTATTTCATTTGAAATTTCTGTATTAAAATTGCATTTCCCTCGCATAACAAAATGGCTGAGAAGGTAGTTACATATTGTAGCATTATGTGAACTATGTATTAGTTCTTGGTTTGTCGCATATCTCGATGGTCCTTTTCGTGTGGAGTGGCCCGAAACAAAGCGATATCCACGACACTTGAAGCATTTTATTTATCAAAGTATGAGGGGCATATTTACATGTAACCCTTTCCCATATACAGCAATCTTTCAGCAGACGAAAGTCGTCTGTTGCAAAGGCGTCGGAAAGCGTCTGTATGTCATTAAGGATCTACCATTTATAGCATGACAATATTAACACAATCTTTACCTATTGAAGAAAAAGGCACGGTATGATAGCAAATAATAAGCAGTGCGACCTAGCCTGAGCGACAACTTATGGAAGGGGAAAATGCAGCTGTTCTAGATAGGCGTCGCTATATTGATGTTAACGGTTTCGTTGATACAAATGTATGTTGAGTCCTTTGAAGAAGAAGACCATTACGGCAAAACAGAACTTTGTCATAAAGAACAATTTCTATGTTCCCCTACAATGTTTACCCGACTCAATTCCGAGTATATGAAATGTGGTCAAGTTAGAATAATGCTTGATTATAACACGCTGCTTCGACATACTTTCAAGACATTGGTATACAACTATAAGGCTAGACTTACAGTATTACTTATGTTGAAATTGGTTTAACGCCATTTACAACAATTTATCAGTAATATCACGGCGGCAAGTTCGCCTACCCATGCTTTACCTTCTCACACTAGTACCCTCACAACATAATTTCCTAGCACTTGATTGGGTTTCCACTTATATTGTTAGCTCAATGGGTGGAAGAACGAATGACGGTTGTCTCAGTGACTTTTGTCAAACATCTTACAGACTATAGGTAGACCTGGGATTTTGAGCGAGCAAAGTTTACGTGTAATGATGTTTGTACAAAATGGAGAAATAGTTTGCTGATTTAATAATCCTTTCCCACATTTAGCAAAACTGCTGCAAATGACTTTGAAAGCACCTTTGCAAAAAAAAAATATATCCATAAATGAATGTTCAATATGAGCAATTTCTCCCTTTGCCAAACTGTTTGTAAAAATCGTCTGCTAAACAAGCGTCAGAATTCGTCTGTATCTGGGAAAAGGGTTAATATAACACGTTGATAGACACACTCAGGATGAGGCCAAATGTGTTGTTTTTTATAATCTGTTATCCTTTCCCACATATACAAATTTGGCAGCAGACAAACTAAAGTGTTCTTATTGAATAGAGTAGACAACAGCGCCGCTCAGCGATAGGAAACGATCGTCTGTTTTGTTCTATCTCAAATAAGAGGTATAACTCAGTAAAGATTATCCCTAGAGTTAAGTGAATTGTTTATATTGTCTCGAGTAACATGTGTACCAAGTCTCATTTGAAAATGTTGAACGTTTTTTGAGTTAAAGCAAGTTTAAGTGTTTGCTTGGATTTTTTAGTTTAAAAAGGGGCATAACCGAATATTTATTGAAGCTTGATTACATGACTTAGTACATACAAGCGTATTGTCTTTAGGATGATGTATACCATGTTTCGTTTGAATATGTGGAACGGTATTTGAGTTATGAGGTAAGGTTAACACTTCAGGACGACGCGGACGCAGCCGCGGAAGATGATGACGACGATGACGACGACGACGCTAATGGTATAACAATAACTCGACATTTTTTCCTCGAAAACCAAACGAGTCGAAAACGTTGTGGCAAAAGAAGTATTTGCCGATTATAAGCATTTCTTTATTTTTTGCCACATCATTCGCAGTGGTCGTCTGCTGTAGAATTATATAATTCGTTTATAAGTGGGAAAGGGCTAATTCAGAAACTTAGCCTCGCTTTGTATTCGACAGTATTACTAGCAACACATTGTTTGAAGGGAGAGTATCAAGGTATAATAATCAGTTTCACAACAGCCAAATTACCTCCCTTGTCAGAAAAAGTTTATTCTGGTATTGTCAGGGATTAAACTTATCATAAACTGTACTTAAAATGTTTCTCTTCTTTGATATGTGTGGGAGGAGTGGGGCTTTGGTTAACGTTGGAAAACAGAAATGTTTAAGCATAACGTCTGCTAAGGCATGGTTTTCTATGATCAAATTAATTATAGTAATTAACCAATAAAGTGTCTTCCACTTAGCAAAACAATCAATTCTGAGCGAAAAGAAATTACACAAAATATTTCTGTATCGGTGCCTCATATATACAGATGAAAACAATTTTGCCAAAACTATTTTCAGATCTATTTTACAATGTTAAAAGCGATTTTCAACCTCTTTTGGTTTTGGTGTTTCCTTAATCATCTATTGTATGTGTACTGTGTGTGGGAAAATGTCAAAAAGACATGCTAACACTTAAACACCTATCTTAAGTCGGTGAAAATGGAATAATTCGACTCGTTCCGACTTCCCCATTCCCCGTCCCCATATAAGTATTGCAACAGTAACAATAATACAACACCCTACATTTGAGCAAGATATAAAGCGTGTGTGGACAGCATAGGCCTCTATCACTGGCAAGCACCTTTAGCGCATATTAATTAAGTAATTTCTGATATAGGCTAGTGTGAGACACAAGCTAAATACTTAAATACCGATATAAGCCAGTGTCGATAACAATTATAATGCGAGTACCCAATTCGCCACTGCTGTCCCAATATAAATGTTTCAACAGTAACAAATAATACAACACCCTACATTTGAGCAAAATATAAGGCGTGTGTGGACAGCATTGGCCTCTTTCACTGGCAGGCACCGTAAGTGCATATTAGTTATGTCATTTCTTTTATTTTTATTTTCTTAATCATCTCGTTTAAAATTATGAAATAGATTTGAAAATATGTTTGGCAAAGGCAAAGCAAAACGTGCTCATTACTTAATATGTTTTCTTCTGTAAAAATCAGTCCCCGATACTGAATAATCTTGTTAATCATTTAAAAAATTGTTCAATGAAAGGCACTTTATCACTTGGTCGATTACGAGAATTAATTTGACAATCGAATGTATGACAAAAAGTATAATTAATTATTTCGGGTTCTTCCTGCTATTCCAATATTCAAACCCAGCACAACTAGATTTTTTTTACAAGGGAGGTAATTTGGATGTTGTGATAATTATTCTGATTCCTTGATACTCTCCCTTTATACAATGTGTTGCAGAGTACTTCTGTCGGATATAAAACGAGGCTAAGTTTCTCAACTTATAAACGAATTCGGACACATCTGCAGTAGACAATCCTCCTCCTTTCTGCCACAATGTGGTCCACTCTATACAATAGGCATACTTTAGTTTATAGCGACTTACAGTAATTTAACCTATATGTTTTAAATATTTTCTGCCTCAGAATTGTTGGTTGTAGGAACGGGTTAAAACGTGTAACAATTAACCTTATCCTGAACACATCTAGCGATCAGATTATAACCCTTTCCCATATACAGACGTTTTCTGACGCTGTGCGCAGCAGACGACTTTTGTAAAAAAATGTGTAAAGTTTAAAATTGTTATATGGAGGAAAGGTTAACCTTTAACTAGGTAGGATACTATTACTTCGAAAAAAGTTAGATAAAATGCTTGAAGAGCTCTTTATCAGATATCATGTCATTTCGGACCACGCCATACAAAAAAGACCACCGAGATGTGCGACCAGCCAATAACTAATAGATAATTCTCTCAAATCTACAATATTTAACTATCTTGTCGGCTATTTTGATAGACGAATGAAATATAATTTTAATATAAAAATATCCAATGAAATATTATTAAACAACTACATATTAAAAACAATAACATTAAGAAACGGATATCATCATATAAAACAAAACAGTCAACGAAATATGGTTGTCAAGCTGAAATTTATTTGTGTTGTCTAATTTTCACATCTCTTATTTTAAATATAAAATTTATTCTTTTAAAAAGAAAGACATGACGGTCTATTATTAACGGATGAAATCTTGATTGTTTGATGCTTAACGCCGTTTTAAACAATTTTGAAGTTTTATCAAAGCAGCCATAACTACCATGTTTAAATCTTTGGTATGACCCTGCCGGGGATAGAACACAAGACAAACCGCAATCGAGCCGGACAATCATCCATTACAACATCTAGGCGGTTGTATCTTCGAAACCCCTGAAGATCAGCTATGTCTAACACACAAGGTGAACAATTGTGAAATTTACTTATTATTGCATTAATATTAACAAGAAGACCCATTTACGACGACGTTACACAAATTACAATCAGGGACATCTCGTGACATATTATTATATCAACTGTCCGATAATCTGTCAGCAACCCTGTACACTTTACATTGTAACGATAGATTATACTTGTACTACTTGAACTTATCTACTGAAGCCTGTGTCGTCAAAAAAGAAGCAGGGCATCTGCTACGACTGATCTGGCTCCATATTGTTGCTGCTCAGCTTTGTTTATTGATATCCATATAATTTGCATGGACTTTTCCGTATAAAAACACTGAACCAGTCAATTATCAAATTCAGCATTGAATAGGCTATTGTTTGCGAATGAAAATTCTGTTCCATAAATGACTGTAGCTCGTGGAATACTGTAATACGTTTGCGATCAGTATCTATTCAGATCGCCTAGCTAATCATATTTGTCTAAGAGTTTTCAAAGAACGTTTTGATAATCATATTTCCTTTGTTTCGATGAGAATGTATGAATTTGCAGATAAATCATTATAAATATGGGTTATACATGAGTTTATATTTATTTTTCGAGCATCGATTAAATATACAGTAGGGTATGTGTTATATCACTAACACTAATGTGCTTAATAATCGGAATATATTTAAAGAACGTTTTTTAAAAAACGTTTTATTCATATCACGCCGACAAGTTCACCTATCCTGTTAGTTCCATGTCTTTTCGTACCATTAATCATAAAGATATCTTTCCCAGGCAACTAACTCCCTTTTCACAAAGACCATAATACAACAATTGGTGGAAGACTAATATCGCTAGCCAAAGTGAATATAATGAGCCTCAGCGAATTTAATTAGCCACATGAAAGAATCACTGACCGAGCAAGAGCTCGAACTCGGGATAGCTGTACTGATATTTCTGGTCCTTTTCGGAAGTCAGTTGGTTTACTTTGTGGGCAACATGGCAGTTCTAATTTTGCGTGCTGGTTTACTTCAAATGCCTCAACATACATTTGTATCTACCAAACTGTTAACCTTTATATAGCAACGCCTCTCTAGAACAGTCTTGTTTTCCCCTTCCACTAGATGTCACTAAGGCGAGGTTGCACTGTTCATAAATGACCATGAAACAGTACCTTTTCGTCAATAGGTATAGATTGTGGTATTATTGTCATACTATACAACAGGCAGCTTTACAGCAGACGACCTTTTAACATATTGGGGCAATAGGAGAAATTGCTCAACAAGGTTTTCAGCTCTGCAGCAGTTACAGAGATATTCCCTATATTTTTCTAGATGTTTTCAAAGTCGTCTGCAGCAAACCTGCTATATGTGGGATAGGGTAACATGCCAATTAATAAATCTAAATGTCAAAGTAGAGTGTTAGGTTTAACTATAATCATTTCTCGACAACATACGATAGATAACCTCAACTATAGTTCATATACTCGGAATTAATTGGAGTAACATTGTGAGAACCACAGAAATTGTTCTTTTATGTCAAAGTTGACATTTTCCGTAAAGATCTTCATCAAAGGCCTCAAAATGCAGTTTAATCAAACTGTTAACCTCTATATATTGACGCCTCTCTAGAATAACTTCGTGTTCCACTTCCAATAGATGCCGCTCAGGCGAGCTTGCACTATACATTGATTAACATCAAACCATGTGTTATTCGTCAATAGCTAAAGGTTGTGGTAATATTGCCAAACTGGTATATTCTTTCCAAGATTCAGA
Organism: Serripes groenlandicus; assembly: GCA_031761405.1. Taxonomy (NCBI): domain Eukaryota; kingdom Metazoa; phylum Mollusca; class Bivalvia; order Cardiida; family Cardiidae; genus Serripes; species Serripes groenlandicus. The sequence goes on from JASEVX010000014.1 coordinate 35,788,783, forward strand.
CGCGTTAGGACGACTTTTCGCAAAGTTTCCAGAGTTGTCTGCTGCAAAAAATTCTATATGTGGGAAAAGGTTACATATCAATATGCAACTCATAACTTCATAATAGTAAGATAAAATATTTGAAGAGCCCTTTTATCAGATGTCACTTTATTTCGGGCCACGCCACACGAACATGGACCATCGAGATGTGCGACCAGCCAAGAACTAATACATAGTTCTCTCAAAACTACAATATATAACTCTGTTGTCTGATATGTTTGGTCCTTTTCGGAATTTAGTGGGGTAACCTAGTGGGAAATGTAGAAATTGTTCTTCATGGCCAAATTCTCCTTTTCCGTAATTGTCTTCTTCCAAAGCCTCAACATACATTTGAATCAATCAACTGTTAACCTTTATAGAGCTACGCCTCTCTAGAACAGCTTCATTTTCCTCTTCCGCTATATGTCGTTCAGGCGAGGTTGCACTATTCATAAATTACCACCAATGCAAACCGTTCCTTTTTCGTTAATAGGTAAATGTTATGGTAATATTGTCACACTATCAACGGTAGATATTTTCCAACATACAGATACCTTTGCAGCAGACGACCTTTAAACATATTGGGGGGAAAAGGAGAAGTTGTTACAAAAGGTCTTCAACTCTGTTGCAGTTATAGAGATATTCACTATATTTTTCGAGATGTTTTCAAAGTCGTATGCAAAATTGCAATATGTGTGAAATGGTAACCTGTAAATATGCTACTCATACTTGATAAGAGTTAGATACAATGTCTGAAGAGCCCTTTTTATCAGATATCACTTCAAATCGGGCCACGCCATACGAAAAAGCGAGATGTGCGACCAGCCAAGATCTAATACATAATTCTCTCAAAACTACAATATTTAACTATCTTGTCGGCAATTTTGATATGCGAATAAATTAATATTTTTATGGTCTATCAAATGTGGTTGTCAAGTTCAAATTAATTTGTATTGTCTAATTTTCACATATCTATTTTTAATTATACCATGTATTCTTTTAAAAAGAAAGACATGACGGGCTATTATTAATGAGTTATTGATTGTTTGATGTTTTACGCCGCTTTCAACAATTTATATGTGTTATCATTGTAGCCATTAATACCATTGTTTAATCTTTAGTATGACCCGGCCGGGGATAGAATCACCGAGCCGAACAATCTTTCACTACAACATCTAGGCGATCGTATCTTCGAAACCCATGAAGAGCGGCTAAGTCTAACACACAAGGTGAACAACTGTGAAATTTACTCTTTTTATTGCATTAATATTAACAAGAAGGTCCATTTACGATGACACTCCATAAGTTACAATCAAGGACATCTCATGACATATCATTATATCAAGTGTCCGATAATCTGTCAGCAACCCTATTCACTTTACATTGTAACGGTAGTTTACACTTGTACTACTTGAACTGAGTCCTGTGCCATCAAAAAAGAGCCAGGGCATCTGCTGCAACTGACCTGTCCCTATATTACTACTACTCGGCTGTGTTTATTGATATCCATATAATTTTCATGGACTCTTCCGTATGCAAAAGCTGGACAAGTCCATTATGAAATTCAGCATTGAATAGGCTATTGTTTTGCGAATCAAAATGCTGTTTCATAAATGACTGTAGCTCGTGGAATACTGTAATGCATTTACGACCAGTATCAATCCAGATCTTCTGGCGTATCAGATTTGTCTAAGAGGTTTCAAAGAACGTTTATTACCTTCTTTTCGATGAGAATGTATGAAGTTGCAGTTAAATTATTATATATATGAGTTATACATGAGTTTATTTTTATTTTTCAAGCATCGATTAAATATACAGGAGGGTACATGTATGTGTTATATCACTAACACTAACACTAATGTGCTAAAGAATCGGACTATATTTAAAGAACGTCTTTTTAAAAAATGTTTTAGTTATATCCCGCCGACAAGTTCACATATCCTTGTAGTTCCTTGTCTTTTCGCACCATTACTCAACACAATATCTTTCCAAGGCAACTTACTCCCGTTTCACAAATACTATAATACGACAATAGGTGTAAGACTAATATCGCTGGCCAAAGTGAGTTTAATTAGCCATATGTAAGAATCACTGATCGAGCAGGAGTTCGAACTCGGGATAGCTATACTGATATTTCTGGTCCTTTTCGGAAGTCAGCTGTTTAACTGTGTAGGTAACATAGAAATTGTTCTCTATGACCAGGTCCACATTTTGCATGCTGGTTTTCTTCAAATGCCTCAACATAAATTTGCATCAACCAAACTGTTAACCTTTACATAGCAACACCCTCTAGAACAGCCTCGTTTTCCCTTTCAGCTAGATGTCACTAAGGCGAGGTTGCACTGTTCAACAATTACCACGAAACCGTGCCTTTTCGTCAATAGGTATAGATTGTGGTATTATTGTCATACTATTGCTGCCCTATATTTTCGATGTGTTTTCAAAGTCGTCTGATTTAAAATTGCTTTATGTAGGAAAGGGTAACCTATAACTAGGATACTCATACTTCGATACGAGTTAAATAAAATGCTTGAAGAGCTCTTTATCAGAGATCACTTCATTTCGGACCACGCCATACGAAAAGGACCACCGAGATGTGCGACCAGCCAAGAACTAATACATAATTCTCTAAAAACTACAATATTTAACTATCTTGTCTGCCATTTTGATATGCAAATAAATTAATACGAAAAAACCCCATGAATGGTTTTTTTCGCTTATAGTTAACAGGTGTGAGATTTTTTTTTTTCAATAACCCATGAAGCTTTCTGAAATGAAACTGGAAAAATCCATGGGGGCCGCCATTTTGGATATGTATAAAAGGCAGACGTAAAACACAGATTGAAAATTATTGTCGTCTTTTTTATCATTTTTTTTTTAAATCGGTATTTTGGGTATGTATAAAATGAGCAGAAAAACACGGATTGAAAATTATTGTCGTCTTTTTAATCATTTTTTTTTTAAATAGATAGTTAAGATCATTAAAATGCTGTGTTATGTGGGAATAAACATTTATACGAAAAGTTAAAACTAAATGGAAATCTGTAAGAAATATGTTTTCCCGTTCGTAAAAAAACCGACAGCATTAGCCTTCTACGCCCGAACCTAAATTTTGACTGTATCGTAGCCAAAGAAGGACGTGACGTCATTTCCGTTACACTTCATCTTGGCGTAACGTCAATGGAGCGACGTCGTTTCCCGCAAAAAAAGTGGTATCAACATGAAATACCCCAAATTCCTATACATGAGCTATTGCCACACTCATTCAAAGTATAATTATTTATCAAACATTGTGGCAAAAGGATAACTTTCTCATAAGGAGCAATTGTTCTTTTGGTGACAATCTTTCCCTAAATCGTCTGTTGCATAGGCCTCAGAAACTGTCTCTAATAGGGAAAGGGTTTAGCAGAAATGTGACCCCTTACATAATTTGTTCCAGTCATATTGACTGGTTGAAAAAGGTAGTCGCCAGATGGCATCAGAAAAGGGCTAATCTATTTGCTTCTTTACCATAATGCAGATGATCGATTAAGGATCATCTTGGCCCTCATGTTTTAACTTCGTTCATTATAAATGTATTCCTTGATTTTCTGAAAGTTTTTACTTTATTATTTTCTGTTCGTAATAATAGACGACAGCAATACGAATTCCAAATGTTTTGATAATGCAAGAAACATGACATTAACATTATTATTGTCTAGTCAATTACTTATAAATCCTTTTTGTAAGGCCAAAGTATGTTCTTTAATTTTTGTTTATAATTATCTTGCGTTTTTTCGTAAATAGGTAGCACCTATAGATATATTATTTTTATACAAAACTATCCAATGCAATATTATTAAACGACTACAGAATCAAAAACAATTAAATTATGAAACGGATATCATCATATAAAACAAAATAGTCAAAGAAATATGGTTGTCAAGTTCAAATGAGTTTTTTATTTTTTATTTTCTCATATCTATTTTTAAATAAACCATGAATTCTTTTAAAAAGAAAGACAAGACGGGCTAGTATTTATAGTTAATTTATTGATTGTTTGATGTTTTACGCCGCTTTCAACAATTTTTAATTTTTATCATTGCAGTCATTACTACCATTTTTTAATCTTTGGTATGACCTGGGAGGGTATATAACCCGCTACCAAACGCAACCGAGCCGGACAATCTTCCACTACAACAGCTAGGTGGTCGTATCTTCGAAACCCCTGAAGAACGGCTATGTCTAATATACAAAGTGAACAACTGTGAAATTTACTCTTTTTATTGCATTAATCTTAACAAGAAGGGCCATTTTCGATGACGTTACACAAGTAAAAATCAGGTACATCTCGTGACAAATTATCATATCAAATGTTCAATAATCTGTCAGCAACCAACTTTACTTCACATTGTAACGGTTGTTTATGCTTTCACTATTTGAACTGATCTATTGAAGCCTTTGTTGAAAATAAAGAGCAAGGGCATCTGCTTCAACTTACCAGGCTGTATATTATTGCTGGTCAGCTTTGCATATTGATACCCATATAATTTACATGGACTCTTTCGTATGCAAAAGCTAGACAAGTCCATTATACAATTATTCAGCACTGAATAGGCTATTGTTTGCGCACCATAATGCTGTTTCATGAATAACTGTCGCTCGTGGAATACTGTATCAAGCTAGATCGTCCTACGTATCATATTAGTCTAAGAGATATCAAAGAACGTTTTGATAATCATATTTCCTTCGTATGGATGATGCATGCATTTGCATATAAATCATTATATGTATGAGTTATACATGAGTTTATTTGTATTGTTCGAGCATCGCTTAAATATAAAGTATAGTATGTGTAGTATCACTTACACTACTTTGATACAGAATCGGAATAGATTTAAAGAACGTTCTTAAACAACATTTAAGTTATAACAAGCCGACAAGTTCCTCTATACTTGTAGTTCCTTGTTTCTTCGCACCGTTACTCAGCAAAACATCTTTCTCATGCAACTTAATCCAATTTCACAAAGACTATAATACGATAATAGGTTGAAGACAAATATCGCTAGCCAAAGTGAATTTAATTAGCCACGGGGAAGAATCAGTAACCGAGCCGGAGATCGAACTTGGGATACCTCGACTTATATTTCTGGTTCCTTTCGGAATTCAGACGGGTAACCTTGTGGGAAACATAGAAATCTTTATTTATGATAAAGTACTCCTTTTCCACAGTGGTCTTCTTCTAAGGTCCAAACATACATTTGTTATCAACCAAACTGTTAACCTATATATTCCGCTAGATGTCGCTTTAATCGGAATTGAGTGGGGTAACCTTGTGGGAATTGAGTGTGATACACGTGAGCTTGTGAGAAACATAAAAATTGTTCTTTATGGTTAAGTTCTCATTTTCCATAGTGGTCTGTTTCAAAGGCCTCAGATGCATTTTTATCAATCAAACTTTTAACTTCTATTTAGCAACGCCTCTTTAGAATAGTTTCATTTCCCCTTCCGCTAGATGTCGCCCAGGCGAGGTTGCACTGTTCATAAACTACCATCAAACCGTGCCTTTTTCGTTAATAGGTAAATAATGTGGTCATATTGTCATTCATTAAATGGTAGAGTTTTTCCAACATACAAACGCCTTTGCAGCAGACGACATTCTAAATATTTGGGCAAAAGATGAAGTTGTTCCACAAGGTTTTCAACTGTATGGCAGTTATAGAGATATTCCCTTTATTTTTCGAGATGTTTTCAAAGTTGTCTGCTGAAAACTTGCTTTAAGTGTGAACGGGTTACATGTTCATATGCTACTCGTACTGTAAACGTTGATAAGAGTTGGATAAAAAATGCTTGAAGAGCCCTTTATCAGATATCACTTCATTTCGTGCCACGCCATACGAAAAGGCCATCGAGATGTGCGAACAGCCAAGAAAAAAACCCCATGCGAATTAAATAAATTGATAATACAGAAATATCAAATGAAATATTATTAAAGGACAACACCTTCAAAAACAATTAAATTAAGAAACTCATATAATCAGCTGAAACAAAACGTCAACGAAATATGGTTGACAAACTAAAATTTCTAATTCCCACATATTTATCTTTAAGTATACCATATATTTCTATGAAAAAGGCAACACAGATTATTGTATGTTTGGTAAACTATATATATTAAAATTTACTATATTCTTTAAATTGTCTTGGAAGTTGATAGGTTGATTGTTAGGTCTTTTACGTCTCTTCCAACAACATTTTCAATTATATAACGGCGTTTCCTTTAAAAGTTACCAGTTCTACTTGCCGATTTATCCCGTCATCAGCCAGTCAGTCGTAATTCTAACCCCGCAACCCTGAGCGTCTAAGAGGACAGCAAGGACTACAATTTTAAGTCTTTGTTATTACCCGACCAGGGATCGAATCCGCGACACGTACACGAGGCGGACACTCTGCCACTACACGTATCTCTGAAGCGCATAGAGAGCGGCTCTGTCTGACAAGCAAGGTAAACAACTGGGCCATCTACCTTTATTGCTATTAATATCAAAAAGAAGGTCCATTTACGATGACGTAAAATACAGTGACATCTCGTTACATAATAGCCGATAATCTTTCAGCAACCGATTGCTTGAACTGATTTAGTGAAGGGTGTGTCAATACAGAGACAGGCCGGCCAGCGCATCCGCGCCAACTGCGCAGGCACTATATGATTGCTGCTCAGCTGATCATTTATATATTGATATCCATATAATTTTCATGGACTCTTCTTTATGCAAAAGCTGGACAAGTTCATTATACAATTCAGCATTGAAAGGCTAGGGTTTTCTCAACATAATGCTGTTCCATAAATGAGTGTCGCTCGTGGAATATTGTAAGGCATGTGCAAACAGTATCAATCCAGATCGCCTGGCGCATCAGATCAGTCTTAAAAGTTTCAAATAACGTTTTGATAATCATTTCCTTAGTTTGGATACCGCTGCGGGTTCAGATAATATACACTATCAACTGATTAAACATTTACCTTTCCGGTCCCTTTCTTGTTGACTTGACGTCTATAATCAGGTTTGGCGAACAGATCAATTCTTCTATTTTTTCCGACGAGTTAAAGGCAATACATTTAGCTTTGGATTGTTTAAATCAGAAGGTTATTGGCGGTATATTATATTTACCTACTCATTGTCTGCTATGCAGGCATTTCAGAATAAGAAAATTAAAAATCCCCTTGTTGTTAATCTCCTGTCTATACTATCATATATATGTGCTACATCGAATGTAGTATTTTGCTGGATCCCAAGTCATATGGGCATTTGCGGTAAAGAACAAGCTGACTTGGCAGCAAAATCGACTCAAAAGTCTCTACGTAGAAGCCAATGAACCATCGTTAAATTTACGCCGAAAAAAACTAGCTATGCAGTATTTCTTAAAACTTAAGTCTAATCCTTCAAATCCCACGAATTCTTTTTAAAGAAGGAACGAGTAATACCGCCTTTTGGTATCCGTTACGGCCCAGAAGTCGCTAAACTTGATGTTGATCTTGACGAAATCCCGTAGCAGGAGATTTCAGATGCACCACCTTCGACTCTAAATAGTCCATCATTCATTTATGATCTTGCGACCGATAAAAAGGCCTGCACAGATCCTATTCTTTGAGCGTATGTATACGGATGGTTCTACGGATGGCGAAAAGGCTGCTGCCGCCGCAGTTGCTGATGGCGATGTGATAACATTTCGGTTGCCAAATAATGCTTCTATATTTTCTGCCGAGTTAAAGGCAATTCATTTAGCTTGGATTATATTGAATCCGAAGGTTATTGGCGATATATTATGTTTACTTACTCATTGTCTGCTATGCAGGCACTTCAGAATGACAAAATAGATAACCCTATTATTGTTAACCTGCTTTCTAAGTTATCGTGTATTTGTGCAACAGCACATGTAGTATTTTGCTGGATCCCCAGTCATATGGGCATTCACGGTAACGAACATGCTGACTTGGCAGCAAAGTCTGCTCTTTTACAAGATATTTTACCTTTTAAAATACCTTATTCCGATTTTAAACCTTTAATAAATGTTTTACTTTACGATCAGTGGCAAAGTGATTGGAATGAGCAAGTAAATAATAAACAGCACTCATTCCAGTCAGTACTTGGTGAGTGGCTGCCAGCTTTTAGATCCTGTCGCCGAGAAGAAATTGTCCTTGCTTGTCTACGCATTGGGCACACATGGTTAACTCATGCATACTTACTGAAAGGTGAGGTAGCACCTCAATGTAGTCCATGTTTTACACAACTTTCAGTAGAGCACATTCTTCAGGAATGTGCTGATTTTCGCTCCAATACGTGATAGATTGTTCAAGGCTCAAAGTATGCTTCAGCTCTTTGAGTCTGTCAAACCTGAACTCCTATTTGATTATCTTAGGGAAATTAATTTGTTTAATAAGATATAATTATTTCTTAAATCGTGCTTTTGCACATGCATTACTTTTACAGATCCTGTTCCACATTTTCTCAGATATTGTTTATCTATATGTTAAGTATTACATAGTAGTGTTTGGCTTGTTTGCCTAAATTCTGTTTTACATTGGCTTACATGTCGTTTTATATTAATGTTAAGTAACGCATACATCATGTTTGATTGTTTTGTCTAATGAACAGGTTAGTTATATTTCAATTTAAATTATTTCATCATTTACAATAAGTAAATTATTAAGCGCCCAAAATGACCTTAGCTGTCGACGGGCCTTAAAACACCATTCATTCATTTTTTCAGTCACCCAACCAGGCACTAACGGCGATAAGCGTTGCTTAACTTTACAAAAAGGTCAACCACTCTACCAACGTGGCTATAAAAGCAAGCTTCCACAGCAAGGCTGTAGAAGTGATATTTATACTTATTCCCGTTACATTTCTTCCCCTTGACTTCGACCCAAAGTCACAGAACTGAACACAAGCAGTATACCAGAGCGGAGTCTATGTAACATCACTGGGAACCACCGGGGTTTTAATAACAGGAAAATGGGAATATTTTCATAAATGCAAAGTTATTGTGCTAAATTTTGCGATTTTTAGAATATATTAAGGACAAAAAAAGGGCGCACAAACAATATACCAGAGCGGAGTCTATGTAACCTCACTGGGAACCACCGGGGTTTTAATAACAGGAAAATGGGAATAAGTTATTGTGCTAAATTTTGCGATTTTTAGAATATATTAGGGACAAAGAAGGGCGCGCATGCGCAGACAAATAGTTACAAAAAATGTGGGAGATCGAGGTCAACACGTGGGAATAGGTATTTTTGATTGCGTTTTACGTATTTAACTAAAAAACTATTATTATCATATATTTATATCATATATTTAAAAGCGGCTTCGTGATTTTCGAATCGGATAGTATTTCTTAAGCCATACAATGCTGATTCTCGCGCTAACATCGATCTGTTGCATCTTGCAGCAACTCTTGTTTTTATATAGTGTTTAACACATTGAAAATTATGCACTATATAACAGCAAATATAGTAGTACGCTATACATAGTATTTATGCAGTTTGTACTTTCTGATCACTGACTGCATTTTATATCCAATGAAAAATTAATTGCACGCCTCATTGCAAACAAAACAGGTACACTTTTAATTGGATTAACCACGTCTTCTTTGGTGAAGTTGACAACTGGGACAACTGCGTTCTCTTCCACACCAAACAACCCTTTGGCCTTCTGCTCCAAACTGTACACGGTCTTGCTCTTATAGATGTCTCGAAAAACCTTTGGAGTTGTCTCATAAACATTCTCAATCTTTGTTATCACTTCTATACTTGCAACATCTGAATTGGAAATGAATATACCATTGACAAATTAAAAATAAAAAGGAACATGACGGCCCTTGAAAAACGTATCTGTGCAATATTAAACAAAATAACTATGAAACACTTAGAATTAAATTACTTATAAGCAGATGAACAAAACGTCTTTAGGTCTAAAAGATCCTGCGAAGATCACATATTTACATTGAACAGTATAATACGTAATAAATAGGTGTTTTCAAAGCATTCATTGACCTTCAAAAAACATTTGACTTTGTCGATAGGGAACTACTCTTGCACAAATTACTACTCAATTGATAGACTTACAGACTGTTTCTCCAGTTCAAATGGTGCAAAACAAGGTGACAGAAATTCTCCTACTTTGTTTGCAATATCTATTAAAGATCTTGTTAAATAATTAAATGACCTTGACATTGGAGTCCAAGTTGGTGACAGAAAAGTATCATTACTTTTATATACAGACGCAATAGTCTTTATAGCAACTTCGGAAAATGATCTTCAAGTAATGTTAGATACACTTTCTGGATGGTATAAAGAGTGGCGTACTTCTAAACCAAAATGTTTTCACTTTAGCCCACAGCGAAATCGTAGAACGGAATACAATTTTACAAAAGGTCAACACGTGCTAGATACCTTTAAGTGTTATAAGTATTTAGGGGTGATTTTTGATGAACACTTGGACTATATTACACATTGTGAGGCGATATCGAAGAGCGCCGGGAGAGCTTTGGGAGAAACTATTTCAACCTTCTGCCACATGAAAGACATATGACATTTTGTATTACAACTGCGTGGTTCCGATTCTTGAATACGGGTCATCTACATGGGGGTTTAAAACTTATAAATGTTTAGATAACATACATAACAGAATCATGAGATACTATCTTGGAGTACATAGACTCGCACCTGTGACCGCACTTAATGGGGACACTGGGTGGCTGCCGTGTGTTTATAGACTTATCATGACCGAAGAAAATAGGCTTATCAAAACTGTATTTAATATATATTACAATGTCTATGAAAATAATTGTATCAGTTCACCTTGCCTTCTAGTTCTTGGTGAATTTTAGATTTCAAGGCTGTCTTTTTAACATATTTTTAGTTATATCACACTGACCAGTTCACCTACCCTTGTGGCTCTTATGGTTTTCGTACCAGTACTCCACGAAACAGCCTTCCAAGGCAACTTTCGTCCTTTTCACAAACTCAATAATATGCCAATTGGTGGAAAACGAATACCGCTAGTCACAATGTCTTTTGTCGGTCTACTCGATGAATGACCGACTGATCTGTCCTGGTTCGGCTAAATAATTGATTAAATTGTCCCGCAAAGTAGTTAGATGAGTGTTCGCCGTAGCATATAACAGTGAAAAAAAAAGATCGGATATGGAAGTCTTGAATAAATGCAGTGTTTCCGATGAAAACACGGAGTATTTCACCCTGAGATGCATGTTTAAGACCCATTGTCAATACATAAAAGAAGACATGTATACAGCCCTGTGTTCCATAGTAACAAAACCCAAAACGTATTTTGCGAAACCTACATAGGTTTCGTCGATAAACCGTGCATTAGTCGGTAAACCAAACCTGTTTTGCGTTGCGGAACATAGCTGAATTTTAGGTGGTATGAAATACCCGTAATGCTTCACTAGAACGACTTCCTGTTCACGATGGCCATTGAAAAAACTACACCGCATCGTAAGTTACTTTTTGATTTTATACCCCTTTAGAATAATGTTTCGTAGTAATGATTTGCACATTTACATTCGCCTTTTTAGCTCGCCTATTCGAAGAAATAGGGGAGCTTATGTTATCACCCCGGCGTCCGCGTTGGCGTTGGCGTTGGCGTTGGCGTTGGTGTTGGCGTTGGCGTCCGCGTTGCCAGCTTGGTCAAACCTTTGCGTGCAAGGCCTTTTCTCAGACACTGTGTATGCTGTTGCTTTGAAACTTCACACACTTATTCAGGATCATTAGGGGACCTTGTATGTCAAGTCCCATAACTCTGGAATGGATTTTGACTGAATTGTGCCCCTTTTTGGACTTAGAAATTTGGTCAAACCTTTGCGTGCAAGGCCTTTTCTCAGACACTGTGTATGCTGTTGCTTTCAAACTTCACACACTTATTCAGGGTCATTAGGGGACCTTGTATGTCAAGTCCCATAACTCTGGAATGGATTTTGACTGAATTGTGCCCCTTTTTGGACTTAGAATTTTGGTCAAACCTTTGCGTGCAAGGCCTTTTCTCAGACACTGTGTA
>JASEVX010000014.1:36486056-36605221 GCA_031761405.1 Serripes groenlandicus
TCTCTCTCTGTATGTCTGTCTCTCTGTCTGTCTGTCTGTATTTCTCTCTGTATGTCTGTCTGTCTGTTTCTCTGTCTGTATGTCTGTCTGTCTGTCTCTCTGCCTCTCTGTCTCGCTATGTCTCTCTTTTTCTGTCTCTCTGTCTGTCTCTCTTTCTCTCTCTCTCTGTCTATGTATGTATCTCTGTCTCGCTCTGTCTCTCTCTGTGTCTCTGTGTCTCTGTGTCTCTGTGTCTCTGTGTCTCTGTGTCTCTGTGTCTATGTGTCTCTGTGTCTCTGTGTCTCTCCCTGTTTGTCTTTCTGTCGCGATATGTCTCTCTCTGTCTCTCTCTATCTCTCTCTGTGTGTCTCTCTCTCTCTCTGTCTCTGTGTCTCTGTCTCTGTCTCTGTCCCTCTCTCTGTCTCTGTCTCTCTGTCTCTCTCTCTCTCTCTCTCTCTCTCTCTCTCTCTCTCTCTCTCTGTGAATCTGCCTCTCTCTGTACCTCTCTCTCTCTCCTTTTTTCTCTCTGTCTCTCTGTCTGTATGTTTGTCTGTCTGTCTGGCTCTATCTCTCTCTCTCTCTCTGTCTCTCTCTCTGTCTCTCTCTCTGTCTCTCTCTCTGTCTCTCTCTCTCTCTGTCTCTCTCTCTGTCTCTCTCTCAGTTATATCTACCATCATACATGTCTATCATCGTGTGTCTATCATTATGTATGTCTATAACTATGTATGTATATCTGCATTTATTCATGTGTCTCGAATTTATGTGTATCTGAATTTATGTCTATCTGTATGTATGTCTTTATGTTTATGTATATATGTAAGCTTATATTACATATAAGACAAGTAGCAGTGTCTGCCTGCCTGCATGTCTGTCTGTCGTTCTCTCTGTCTGTTTGTCTGTCTGTATGTCTGTATGTATGCCTGTGTGTGTGTGTGTGTGTGTGTGTGTGTGTGTGTGTGTGTGTGTGTGTGTGTGTGTGTGTGTGTGTGTGTATGTATGTTGGCTAAACAAATATTGTACACCAAAATAAAATCTTAATATTTAACCTTTTGAAATCTTGTTTGTGTAGAACAATTTCTCAAGTTTTTAACAGTCGTCTGCTGTGCTGCATAAGGTGTCATAGTACATATTGTATTTATCCTGGATTATGTTTGAGGAAATGATTTTAAAAGAATTTGCGTCTCGAATGTAAGAAAGTGTTATTTTAAAGGATAATTCGAGACGCAAATTCTTATAAAATCATTTCCTCAAACATAATCCAGGATAAATACAATGTGTACACAATTATTGCAATGTACTTAACAAAATAAATAGTTTACATTCATATGTAAATATACTGAACAGTGCAGTAAGAACTACTAGAACTTTAGCCCATCTAGTTGTATGTGGCCCCGTCGTCTGCTGCATAAACGAGTGTGTCTTGGTCATATCATCAGTTATACCATTTGTAAATGGTCCAAAGGCAAGATGCCGATTTGCGAATAAAAACTTGTCAAATTATGCACCTATGACTAAATAATATGTAGACTGACATTTAGGGATGTACTGAATTGAGAAGTGGATTTTTATATATATTTATTGGTCTGTAACATTGTTATGAACTCTTCTGATTTAGTTGTAAATTAAAACATGTTTAGTCAATATGCCTTTTTATAATGCTTCAAAATTTCAAACAGAGTGGATTAAACTTATTTGAGATAAAGGGCAAAATATCCTTCGTGAACCTTCCAAGCGCTCTCCAGACGCCATGTTTTATTATGTAATATAGCTGGGTAAAAAGAACATATTAAAATCCATGTATATAAGTTTTAATCTAGAACGTTAATATTGTCATATGCTTTTGAAAATAAGAAGAAAACATTGGAATACTTTTATTACAATTGAAGAAATGTTTGAAAAATAAATATATATATATTCATATTTAACAATTTTTAGACAAGTATTCAAACAAGAAAAACTCAAAGATTTGCTCAGGGACATATACTTTTCTTTTTAAATATTGATAAATGATAGATATTTCAATAATCTGAAGAAGTTTTAGAAAAAGTTAAATATTATAAATATGTTTTTTTCCTTATTTCAAACTTTTGAACCTGTCTGTTCTTACACCTGACAGATATTGGTTCTCATCAGGGCAAAATAGCGTATATTTGTGAGGTTTAATTACAACATAGCATGTGAACCTCCAAAGATATGGATAAAATAACTCTAGAATGTGATTTATACCACAAAAAGACAAGAAATTAGCATATCATCTTTCAAATATTGGTAATTTGCATAAAATTTTTTTTTCTCATGTGCTGAAATAGCAAAAAGATAAGCATATAATAAGGCTATCATAAATGAATCTAGCATAAAATTAAGCACAGCCACATACCAATTTTCTTATTATCCATACATCTAACTTTAAAAAAACAATATTACAAAACAAATTAAATATTATAAAAAAAAAATCTACTTCTCAGATCAGTACACCCTTAAGGCTCTTTTGAAACTTTACGAATTCAAGCTGATTAAACAATTTGATCTGGATCTATAATGTTCAAGAATGCAAACGTATACCTTTCGCACAAACGGGCTCAAATGTGAGAAGCAAATTTAATTACTCAATTCTTGAAATATATCATTTACGAATTGTCAGTTATGTGTACAATTAGAAATATATTAACATAGTGGTTACACCAACTGTAGAATGTCAAGGACGTTCGGAAATCGGTGGGCTGAAAAGAGATTAGTAATATCCACTATCATGTAACCTCCAGTTGAAAACCTTTTTCACTTAACCCTTTCCCTCCGTCCGATTCGATAGCCTACTGGTAAAGACATTCGATTCGGGATTGGCAGGTCGAAGGTTCGAATCCCAGTGGTATGGCCAGTTTGGTAGCCGCCGGCTACTTACATAATGGTACCAAAAGCCTGTCTGCGCGGTGCCTTGAACAAAATATGACTCTGCCAGTAAACAGTTTCAAGTAAAAAAAGTGTCTGATAAATACAATCTTTACTTTTAGACGTATTTTGACGCCTCTGCAGAAAGGAGAATGCTCATGATGAGCACTTTCTTCTTTTGTCACTATTTTATCAATTATAATCAATTAGGGGGTTGTCTTTGTTTTGTTTTTTAATAACATACATTTTGCCAATAGGTTTTCAAAGTCATCTGCTGCTGATTAGTTGTAAGTGGGAAAAAGTTTAAATACTTTTAATTGTTAAGTATTTGCACAAAACGTGCAAAGCATATCGCGAGATTTGTATCAAGTAGGGTTTTCTAGGAATCTGGTGCTTGATTGCTGAGTTGTTCAAATTTAGAATGATGTTTTTCCATTTTATTCTATTAACTTTTTACAAACGTTTGACACGTCTGAAACTTAATGATACATTATAGAGAATATTGTCGTAAAGAAACACGTTTTATACGTTTGGAGAAAACACTTTTGTAAATGGAGGAAATGTTCAATACAAGTAATATCTCCTCTCTCCCCAAATTCCAACTGTTTCCCAAACTTAAAAAGTCGTACTACAGAAACGTTTGAAGACAAATCAGTCATATGTGATAAATACTGATAGATTGGGGTTAAACGCTGTTTTCAACAATGTTTCAGTTGTATCACGGCGGCCAGTTCACCTACTCATATGTTTCCTAGTTTTCTCACACCAGTACCCCACACAACATACTCACCAAGCAACTGGCTGCTTTTCCACACAGACCGTTAGCCCATTGGTAAAAGACGAATGACGCTTGTCACAGTGTCTTTTGTCAAACGTCGGAAAGAATGTTGGCCGAGCTGGGGTTCGAACTCAAAATCCCTGGATTAACAACCCGCGTCGCTACCAACTAAGCTACCGGGGCTCAGCTACGTGATAAGTAAGACGAGAAGTACGTAAACCAATGAATACCTTATAAAAAAACCGACTTCATCACATGTTTCGGAAATGACTATTTTCTTTTCAATGAACCTACCTTAAATAAGCGTTTTCTACGAAAAGAACTCAAGTTAATACGTATCATGATACAGGCTTAGATACGTGTCGACGCACAATTACGATCAGACAGTTCATATTTCATTATTGGCATTCTCATGTTTCTGAAACGCATATTTTTCTTTTCAAAGGACCTACTTTAAATATGCGTCTTCTACGAAAACAAGTACAGTTTTTACGAATGATGATAAAGGTTTAATACGCAAAATTATGTGCACCGTCAAAATACTCCATCCTTGCAAATACACATCGATCCTCAACCAAGGTTCAGATCAGCTTGTGAATTGACGGAATTTACGCAATATTTACGAGATGTTTCTACGGTTGATCCTGATTACCAAACGTCATAGTTATAATAATAATTTATAACAGATTTTCTCGTGCCTAGGCACACGCAGTCTATTTCTACTCCAATATGAACCGCGTCAGGCGACTTGCGGCCTTATTGACACTCCGACGTGAAATTATTCTTCCGATTAATCTGAAGCCTCTTCAGCATACGACTTTTGAAAAGATTTTTTTACAAAAGGAGAAATTGCTCACTACAGATTTGTTGTATGTGGAAAAGGTTTAATGTCTATATCACATCTTTGCCAAAAGTGAGTTAACTGATGAGATTGTGCAGATGCATTAAGATCCAACATCGCTAGACACGGTGCACGTGTGTTTAGCCCCATGACAATTCGGTAACAACAGATAGATAAAATTACATAGAGATTGGGATACGTAATATGTTGATGTCCTTGGCAGACAGGTTTGTCACTTCCCATTATACTGTCCATAACTGACGTGTCTACAGCAGACGGGTGTGAACAATGTCTGTAAATGAAACATTGCTACCTATTCAAGTTGAAATATTGTGGGAAAAGGAGAACTTGCTCATTTTGAGCAATTTCATCTTTTTGACACATTGTTTTCAATTGTCGTCTGCTGCAAATGCGTCAGAAAGTGTTTGTATGTAGAAAAGGGTCAAAGCCGTGATAATGTTCTAGTAATGGTCATTTTCTTAGAATGCTGATATGTGTCACTTTCGGGTCCGTTTCCTGGTCATGATTATTTAAAAAAAAATCCAACATGTTTCAAAAGTCGTCTGCTGTAGATGCCTGAAGTACGTCTGCATTTAAGAAAGCCAGAGCCATACAAGATAGACTAAATAACATAGAGACTGGGTTACATGATGTATCCTTGACATATGGATGTAATTTATCCCTTTCCCACACACAACGAATTTACAGCAGAAGACTATGCAAACATATTGAAACAATCTGACAAAAAGAGATATTGATCATCTATTGTGTTCCAAAAATCGTCTAATGCAGAGGCGTCAGAGAGCGTCTGTGTGTAGGATAGGGTTACCCTTACCTTGATATAGTCGACAAATGACGTGTCTACCGCAGGCGTTATCATAAAACCTATGTACGGGAAAACAAGAGATAGTGCTCTAGATATACAAGTTCTCCTTAATCCATGATGGTTTCACGTCTGTATAAAAACACGTCTTCAATGCGTCCAGATATTAACATTCAGTTTTACCTTATATGTTTATAAGTAATCCGCCGTTGCCTACTGGTTGAACGTCGGGGACCGTCGAAGTGTTTTGGGTAAGGCACATTTCTTAGCCGAATGCTTTTTTGCCTGATCAGGGATTAGGAATATGTCGCCGCGAAATAACTGGAATAATGTTGAAAACGGCATATAACCCCAATTAAACGACGGTTTAACGTATGTACAAAAAACACGTCTTCAATGCATCCAGATAATAACATTCAGTTTTAACAAAGGTGTTTATCGAGTTACCAATATTAAAATACCCCTTTTTCATCCCGAATTAAAGCCGTTGAAATAATATATGGAGAACGAGTGCATTTTCTTAGATTAAAGTTATGAAAAAAGTCTTAAACTGTTGATACATTAAACATACTATCTTCCGATATTTAACCTGAAATAACTTTCTTTATAAAATTCCGTCCTGACAGAGTTGAGCTGAAATGTGGTGACAATTAATACGCCGATATGACTCTCGGGTCCTTTCCTTGGTAATGATTATGTTCAATATTGCTCTTGTGTCAACCTGTTTCAAATATCGTTTGCTGCAGATCTAAATTATAAGAGCTTTTTTTCTCGATAAGCAGCTACTAAGTACAGGTTTTAGGCTAAGATGTATTTACGAATGATGTGAAAGCTGCTCAACAAAAAACGCCTTTCTGCATTTAATTTACCCTTTATCACACATAGACCCTTTCTGGCACCTCTGCAGCAGATAACTTTTAAAAGTGTTTTGGCAAATGGAGAAAATAGCTCAAACTGAGCAATGTTTGTCACAATGTTTTCAACTCTATTCAACATTTATAATTTCTTTGCCTTAGGTTTACCGTTCTGTTAGCCATATATGGTCGACGTCATCTGTCGTAGGTTTCATGTATGTTGGGGTAAGTGGAATATTTAAAAACTGTTATCTGTCACAGCGGTCGAGCTCCAGATCCGAGGGATGTACTTGTCCTCAAATCAAGAGGTCTTAAGTATGAATCCAGGATCTTCTTGAGCTAACTCCATTCCATATGGCGATTAAACATCCATTTCCTGATCAGTATCAAGGTTTTTCACCATGTATCTGCTTCCCAAATACAACATAATTACAGCAGACGACTTTTAATCCAATTTTGCATTTATCTACATTTCCTTCTGAACCTGAAATTCCAGTCAAACTTTACAGGAATTATCCTTTATTGGTCAGTTTTCAAAGATTTAGATTCGATGTAGATCTTTGGATGCTGTGGCTATAGAATGGTGGAAACTGGTATTGACGTCAACAATTTAAATTTTCTTCTCTGGATCTGGTTGTCTTATTTGAAAATGTGGCAGAAATGTTCCGTAAGTAACCCTCTGCAAATTTATTTTTAGTTTAAATTGATTAGATGAAAAACATGGCCGCAATTGGCAGGGGCAAGCTTCCATTTTCTTTAGTCTAATTAGATCACGTTTTGTCCATCATCCGTCAGGTCGTCGGCGTAGTTCATTGTAAACGTTTAGCTTTAAACAACATCTCCTCCTTAACCAGTAAACCAATTTCATAGTAATCATTTGGTGGTCTTCTTGGTCTCTTTGTCTGACTCTCTCTCTCTCTCTCTCTCTCTCTCTCTCTCTCTCTCTCTCTCTCTCTCTCTCTCTATCTCTCTCTCTCTCTCTCTCTCTCTCTCTTTCTCTCTCTCTCTCTCTCTCTCGTCTCTCTCTGTCTCTCTGGAACAGCCTTGGCGGTTTTATGATAGAGCGGCCACATCGGTGTTGTAGGCTGCATATTCAATTCCGGTTGGGTCATACCAAATAATGTTTTTTATTATGGGGTTACAATTGCGACTGACTCGATGATACCAGAATAAATGGACCAGCAGTACTGGTAACTTACCAAGGAAACACCGTGATATAACTGAAAACAATGTTGTAAGTGGCATAATGCAACATAGCGAAAAAAGAGCGTTTGGTCGTAAAAAATGGGGGGGGGGGGCCGTTTCAAAACAATCGTCAGTAATAAATTCATTTTGAATAAACAATCGAAATAATAAAGGAAAATAACGATAATGTTTAATAATAAGTGTATTCAAACAAACAAATCTGCTTGTCAATGTCTCTGGTTTGTAATACTCGTTTCATTTAAAAATACGCGTACGTGCCACACGGGGTACCATCAATGACAGAGAGTGTTTTTTAAAAAACAATCTCGCGTTAATCTCGCAGTTAGTAAACAAGCAAGATGGCCGCGGCTTCGCAATTTTTACATGATTGCAGTAAATATCATATGAATTTAACATATTTAAATTCAATATCGGGTGCCTCGTCAAGTATTTATATATACATATGTTGTAAGATCAGTTTAAAAGTGTTACATTATAAATGTTGGGGACGAAAAAGGTAGATTGAAGCGTCTGAAAGACATCACTGGTGCAAATTTGTTGATGATAAATTTGAATTTGATCACGTGACCTCGATCACATGGGTCTCCGAACACATGACCTGACAGGTGCTCGCAAGAGGGAATTCCACGGTATTTTTAAACGGGAAAACACGGAGCGGACGTTTTCTTAACTGCTTATTTTCTATGAAATAATGAAATAGAAGACATGTACGACCTTTTACATCCTTCCGTTACATATATATTGACATATTTTGGATTAATTTGAAAAATCATAAAATACATCGATTTTTGACCAATATGGAGTTCAGTCCCTTAAGATATGAGAAAACAAAACACGAAAACCAATAAGGCACTTAACGTAAAGGCATACAACCACTCTGTATCTTGTTCTATAGACATGGAACAAGACACACGACGACCTTAATGTAAAGGCATATACCACCTCTGTGTATCTTGTTCTAAAGACATGGAACAAGACACACCGCGACCTTAAAGTAAAGGCATAACACCTGTGTGTATCTTGTTCTTTAGACATGGAACAAGACACACCACGCCCTTAAAGGCATACCACCTCTGTGTATCTTGGTCTATAGACATGGAACAAGACACACCACGACCTTAATGTAAAGGCATATACCACCTCTGTGTATCTTGTTCTATAGACATGGAACAAGACACACCACGACCGTAACGTAAAGGCATACCACCTCTGTGTATCTTGTTCTATATACATGGAACAAGACACACCACGACCTTAAAGTAACGGCATACCACCTCTGTATATCTTGTTCTATATACATGGAACAAGACACACCACGCCCTTAAAGTAAAGGCATACCACCTCTGCGTATCTTGCTATGCAGACATGGAACAAGACACACCACGACCTTAAAGTAAAGGCATACCACCTGTGTGTATCTTGTTCTATAGATATGACACTACCTTAAAATAAAGGCATACCACCTCTGTGTATCTTGTTATATATACATGGAACAAGACACACAGGTGAACACTAATATATCCTAGGGTTTAAATCCGGATATGTCCATCTTGCTTGAAACGAAATAACAAGATGGACATGGATATTGAATTTTAGTTTTAAAAGATTGCTTCTCAGTGAAGATATATTAAATAGAATTGGTGATTTAATTATGATTTCCAATAATATATGTATGCTATATAGCCATCTTTGAAACATTATTTTACTGTATTAAGTATCGCAACAAATCGTATCGACCAAGGCTAGTTCGAAGATTGATGAAGTAAATGATACAGTCTGGCAGTGTGAAAAGGACATCTTTAAGAAATGAGCCTTCCACGAGGAAACCAACATTGTGGACTCAGCGTAAAGTATCGAACCGGATCAGTCTAAGCATGCCACGCGGGCTAACACAGAAAGACACTTTTCGCATCCTGTTGATACTATGTTTAATGATTTTTTACGCTATACCTCTATCCCTCTGAGACAGTATGTGTCGACCCGGATCTGGATCAGTATATCACGCAGAGTCCATGATTTTGCTTTTCTCGTGGAACGGCTCAAATGTCGAAGTTTTAGTGTATGTCACAACTGATTGACAACATAGTAAATACTAAAAATAACAATTCCCAAGGACCCACGTATGGTCGATTTGAATAGAAGAAATGACAGTCATTTTCTTTGACACATATACTGAACTAATAACTAAGAGGTCCAGATGAGGAGGCGTATACAGCTCTTTCCCTCAGTTTCTCTTTTATCACCCAACCAAACCCTATGATGTGGGTACATATGACGTACCTGGTTTGATTATGAACGCTTTTTAATTTATTTAATTATAAATCTTTAACAACAAATGTTTGTGTAACTTCAAAAGGGAGTTTGCCAATTAAAACCATGAGGTAGTTGTAATATTGTATAAGGTGTATTCCTATTAAAATAGCGAAATGATATTTTCAGTCATAAAATTATCTGTATTAGTTCATTAGTTTTTGCGATGTAATGAGATGTGCTCGTCCTTAAATAAATTTATTATTTAAATTTATGTACTTTGTGGCATACGTCATAGGTGAAACCATCGTTGATGAAGGGGAATTCGTTCATCTAGAGCAATATCTCGTGTTTTCCCATACACAGTTATATGATATCGCCTGCTGTAGACACGTCAATTTTCGACTATATAAAGGGAATGGTTAACCCTTTCACACACACTGACGCTCTTTGACGCCACTGCAGCAAACGATTTTTGAAAACATTATGGTAATAAGAGAAATTGCTCGAGATGAGCAATATCTCCCATTGCAACATTGTTTTAACTCTATTCAACAATTATATTATTATATATACAGAGTGTCCATAGTTTTGCCTATATGTTTGCATAGCCGTCTGCTGCTGATGTGTTGTGTGTGGGAAATTCTAAGAAAATGACCATTACTTAAACATTATCACGGCTTTAGCTCTTGTCCATATACACACGCTTTCTGACGCCTTTGCAGCAGACGACAATTAAAAACAATGTGACAAAAGATGAAATTGCTAAAAACGGGCATGTTCTCCTTTACCCGCAATATTTCAACTTAGTTAGGCAACAATGTTTCATTTACAGACATTGTTCATTGTTCATAATCGTCTGCTGTAGACACGTCAGTTGTGGACAGTATAGTGTAAAGGGACACACAGCAACTGCCTGCTAAGGACATAAAACACATCATGTAACCCAATCTCAATGTAATTTCATCTATGTAAAACGGCCGACTTTAACACACGAGCCGTGTCTAACGATTTTGGCTCCAAGTGCACAGTTTCATTAGTGACTTCACTTTTCGCTAAAATGTAATATAGACAAACATCCTTTCCCACATACACAAAACCTGTAGCTGAGTACTTTTAAAACATGTGGTAAACATATTGGAAAGTCTGTTTCTATAAACGTTTAGTTTTAGAATACAGTTGATATCTTTATGGCAAATAGTAATTTCTCTTTTTGTCAAAAAAATGTTTAAAAGTCGTTTGCTGCAGAGGCCTCAACTTATGCCAAAGATTTAATTAATGTAATTTTTGAAAAAAAAAACCTAGAAACCTAGACCCATTATCTGCACGCCAATGTGATCTAAAAGGATTCCACGCCGGAATGTCAATTAGGCCCCAAGTCGCCTGACGCGGTTCATAATAAAGTAGAAATAGACTGCGTCCGCCTAGGCACGAGAACATCTGTTATAAATTATAATTATGACTGTGACTTTCGTAAAGATCGATAATCAGGATCAACCTAAGACACGTCTTATAAAGTTAGCGTAAAGTACGTCGATTGTCTGTTTCGAACGTAAACTGTCTGATAGAACTGTGCGTCTACACAGGCTGATCTGAACCTTTGTTGAGGATTGATGTGGTTTCGTTCAGAGGGCCCGTCGGAGTATGTTTACGGTCGTGCGCATTATATGCACCTGAACAAAATGTGCGTATTAAACCTTTATCATTATTCGTATTAACTATAGTTGTTTTCATAGAAAACCATAATTTTAAAAAAGTCGTAACCGAAACCTGAGAATGACACTGAAATATGAACGGTTTGATAATAGTGTGCGCCTTTGTTGAGTACCGCGTTGTTTTTTTCGCTGGGTTTGGCTTTGCGTGCGAATTACACCTGTATCCTTATTCTTATTTAAAATAGCTGCAGTTCTCTTTGTAGAAACCGTTTATTTAAGTATATACTGAACTGAGAAGTGGATATTAAAATAAAAATAAAAATGTTACATTGTTATTAAATCTTTTGATAATGTTGTCAATTAAAACATATTTAGTCATTATACCTGTTTATAATGCTTCAAAATTTAAAACAGAGTGGATTAAATTTGTTTGAGATAAAGGGCTGATTTTTTCGTGATCCTCCCAAGCGCTGTCCAGATCCCATGTTTGATTATATAATATAACTGGGTAAAAAGAACATATTAAAATCCATGTATATCAATTTTAATCTAGAACTTGTAAAGTATCATATTGTTTTGAAAATAAGTAGAAAATATTGGAATGCTTTTATGACAATTGAAGATATATTTGAAAAATAAAAAAATATATATTTATAGTTTAACATTTTTTAGCCATTCAGACAAGAACAACTGAACATTTTCCTCAATGACATATACTTTCTTTGTTTAATGTTGATAAGTGATAGTAATTGCAATAACCTAAAGAATTTTAAGATAAAGTTAAATATTAGAAATATGTTTTTTCCTTATTTCAAACTTTTGAACTTGTCTATTCTTATACCTGACAAATATGGGTTATCATCAGGAAAGAATAGCGTCTATCTTTGTGGTTTTATTACAACGTATCACGTGAACGTCCAAAGATATGGTTAAAATAACTTCCGAATGAGATTTAAACCACAAGAAGACAAATAATTAGCATATCATCTTTCAAATATTGGTAATTTGCATGCAAACCTTTTGTTTCATGTGCTGAAATAGCAAACAAAATTCATATCATAAGGCATTCATAAAAGGATCTAGCAAAAGATGAAGCACACTAACATACCATTTTTTTTTAATTTTTTTTTTTATAAAACACATCCAACTTTCAAAAAAAGAATGTTACAACAAAGTTAAATATTATAAAAGATCCATTTTAAGGTCAGTACATCCTTATGGTAGATTCATTGAAACGAAATATAGTCGTTTTTCGAAACGTGAGAATGAAAAATGTGAAATGACATACGCAGATATTCTTTTCTTCTTAGAAGCAAGTCTTCTTTTTATACAGTATTCATTTGTTTCTAGGTAAATATGTACGTACTTCTCGTCCTACTTATTACATAGGGCTGATTTTACTTCAAGCGTGTCTACAGCAGATGACTTTTTCAGTTCGGGAAACATTTGTAATTAGTGGAGAGAGGAGATATTGCTTGGATTAAACATTTCCGCCATTATCTCCAAACGTATGAAACGTGTTTCTTTCTGACGACATTCCATCTAATTTATCATTAAGATGTTTTAGACGTTCAAAACGTTTGTAAAATCAGAATAAAAAAGAAAAGCATCATCATACTAAATTTGAACAAGTCAGCAATCAATCACGAGATTACTGGAAAGAGCTTGAACAAAAATATCGCGATATGTTTTGCAGGTTTTTTGTAATTATTTTACAATAAAAAATATATTGAATCTTTCCGACATATAACTATCAGCAGACGAGTTTGAAAACATATTGAACTTTGTTCTATGTATTCTATCTTTGATCGAATGTGTGCACCATCTGCTTTAACTTGGTAAAGATGCATTTATTCGTTTTCAATATTTTGAAGTTTTTCTTCATTACTACTTGCTTGAGTTAAAAGTTTAAATTATCTTCAAGCGTTTGTATTTTATTTTTTCTAACTTTCCTTTTCATTTGTCCATATGCAATTGATTTTTCTTTTATATCTATTTTTCATAGTTCCGATTGTGCTTGTTGACCTAATTTATTGTTTTGTAATATGAATTAAGGCAAAGCCTCAGAAAGTTTCGGAAAGTGCATTCAGTCTCAAAAGATTTAATCACCTACTAAGCTGTTGTGCACTAACGCATTTGTTCAATTGATAATGGATAGAGTTGTCACCCAGAGGTAGAGAGTTCAAGTTCAAGCCGAGTGAGTCAACTTTAACTTACTTTCCGAATGTCAAAGACTACTTTTACCAGTGAATATTGAACATTTCCCCCAAGAGTTTTAAAGAGTATAGAACGTATTATGACCATGACGTTTTAGGGAATATCCTGATAGCAATAATAAATGCACGAATTAACATATAAAATACGTTTATATGTCTTTGGATAATTGCATCAACATTTTGAAAAAGATAAAATATATTCTGGCAACTGAACTTGAAATCAGACAAGCAGTTGCAGATTTGTCATTTTACCATTTTTCTGATCCCACATTTTGAAAAAAAAAAAACATTTCTGCCAACTGAACTTGAAATCAGACAAGCGGTTGCAGAGGAATAACGTTTAGATTTGTCATTTTACCATTTTTCTGATGCCACATTTCAGCATTGCTTTGAACTAATTAATATCCCCTGAACAATTTATGTAGATGGTTAATTAAAGAACGTGTTTTGCCAAACTATCTTGACATAAGACTAAGAGGACAATTGTTATTTTACTCCCTTTCTGATACTTTTTGGCAGCATTGATCTTAAACCACTCTGGAAAGGGCAACATAATGTTTTTTTAAGCCAAATTATCTTGAAACAAGACCCCACACTCTGATAATGCCTTTCAACATTGGTTTTTATTTAATAAATATGACTTGAATAAGTGTATGGATGGTCACATAAGGAAAATTAATGCAACAGTGTTATAACTTTGAAATTATACCTGCAACTTCCGTTTCTCATGCTTCTCATGCCACATGCTTCTCATGCCAGATGCTTCTCATGCCACATGCGGATAATATTTTTCAACCAATCAATATGATTTGAATATTTTTAGGGTTACATAAAGAACTTTCCTGCCAAATTATACAGAAATACCAGAATACCTAAACATTGTGTTATTCCTTTGAACATTTTGAAAGAGGACACCAAATCAATATTTCTGTGCAGTTCTGTTAAAATTAGTCAAGTAGTTTAAAAGCAGCCGTTGCTTAAATAAATAGTTGCTGGTGGATATTGCATGATGTATTGAGGATTATCACAAAAGCTGTACTGATATTGATTAAATTGTATGTATTTAGCTACAGTGTAATTTTTTCCCCACTGAGATTTGAACTCAGAACTCCTGGCTAGGCCAGGTGTTTTACCAGTTAAAACTATAAGGTCTCAAAATGTAGCTAAACACCTTTAATTTACATCAAGATTGTCCTCAAAGATCACACATTTGGTAAATGCCTCATGTTCTTTACCAAAGAAAGGAATTCCTAATAAATCAGAGCTTGTAAAAGTTTAATTGTAATTTAATCAAGAGCGCCAAATGTCACAAAATACACCTGTCCTGTTTTTTTTAGACCAAGTATAGTGATAATTGGTTGTACGTCAGGCAAATTTAGAGAGCGGACACTGCTAGTACAATTTTGGCCATTCTGAGGGACATAAGTGTGTAGTGACTAAGATAACATGGTAAGTTATTGAACCTGACCAATATATTCTGCCCATCAACATATTGTCTAAATTTGGTGATGATCGGATAAAGGCTTCACAAGTTATTTAGCTGACAAGACCAATTTTAGGTAATTTCTATAATTAAAGGGCAATAACTCTTGAGTGACAGAAGCGATATGGCTAGTTATCAAACTTGTCCGAGATATTATGCCAATACACATTCTGACAACATTTGGTGTTGATTGGTCAAAGGCTTCTAAAGTTATTGAGCTGACAAGACAAATTTTAGGTAATTTCTATAATTAAAGAGCGATAACTCTCGATTGACTAAGGCGATATGGCTAGTTATCGAACTTGTCTGAGATATTATGCCAATCAGGAGTGGCAAAATCCATTGTCCAGCTTGTCCCAGAGCCTGTGCGGTCAAGTGACATTTTGTAGGGATTTACTATATAACAATCATACGGACAAGTGCAAAATAGCATTTTGAAAAAACGGACAAGTAAGTCAAAATCATATTTCGCCAGCCCTGCCAATACACATTCTGATCAAATTTGGTGATGATAAAACAAAGGCTTCTAAAGTTAATGAGCTGACAAGACCAATTTTAGGTAATTTCTATAAATAAAGGGCAATAACTCTCGATTGACTAAAGCGATATGGCTAGTTATCGAACTTGTCCGAGATATTATGCCAATACACTATCTGACCAAATTGGTGATGATTGGACAAAGGCTTCTAAAGTTATTGAGCTGACAAGACCAATTTTAGGTAATTTCTATAAGTAAAGGGCAATAACTCACGATTGACTTAGGCGATATGGCTAGTTATCAAACGTGTACGAGATATTATACTGATAGTAATACACATTCTGACCAAATTTGTTGATGATTGGACGAAGGCTTTTTAAGTTATTGAGCTGACAACATACTGGACGCCGCCCGCCAGCCCGCCTGTACGCCGCAGGTAAAACTATAATACGTTCCGTTAAAAAACGGGCGTATAAAAACCTAACAAATTATGTTTTTCTAAACATTGAATTGTTATCTTACAACACTATAATATTCTTATTACTGATTAGACTTATGCAACCATGTCCCTTATATCATCTCATGTATTTGCTATGTAAAACATGAGTATAAGAAGTTTTTCAAATGCATTTACCAGTAGAATAATCCATGTTTTTCATAGATTAAAATAATTTAATCAATATTTGTAGAGGATGAACAATTAGGCCAAATTATTTTTTAATCATCCCAGTTTTTTCAAAACAAATGCATTTCCATTGCAAAGAGGATCAGCATTAAGGAACATTCTTATGAAGGTGGATTGCAATGGACAAAGTTGTACAGAAGGAGACATTGTTTAACACTTTCCAACTTGTATATGACGTTTGAAATCACTGTGGCAAAGGGAGATAATGCTCATATTGAATATTTCATCCTTTTGCAAGTTTAGCTTTTATCCAAAGAGATTTTCAATATTTTGGTCTAGCTTTTTTTAATGTTGTCTGTGGGAAAGGGATATGAGGATGGAAAGAAAGTTCAGAACAAGCTTTAGACCCAAGTTTGAAAGAAACAAACAATTTAAGTTTAACCCCTTCCCTCATATGGACGTTTTCTGACGCCTCTGCAGCAGAAGGCTTTTTGAATACAGTGACAAAAGAAGAAATTGCTTAAAATGAGCAATTTCTCCTTTTGCCACAATGTTCCTCTTTAAGTCATAGGTTGTCCATTCAATTATAGAGATTTTCTATTTTTTAATAAAATAGGTTCAAAGTCATCTGCTGCAGAATTGTCGTATGACGGAAAGGGTTAATCATATCAGGGACACTATATTGTAACATAGGGTCCCTGATCATATTGAGCAATTATTCAACTTTTATCAATAATTTTACTTTCACTTAAAGAGATTTTCCATTTGTTAGATGTTTTCAAAATGGTCTGTTGCATATTTATTTTATGTGAGAAAGGATTTAGGTTAATATTTTTATTTAAACTGATATTCCATTCTAATTTGGGGCTACACCCCTAAAACTCATGCTTCATCATTAATTCAATTATACTGTGCAAAGACAAAAACAAAACAAAAATTGTCACAAAGAACAATAGGTGACTAGGTCAAACTGAATACACTTTGTGGCAACATAATATATAAACAATGTTTTTATGCCTGTCAGTAGAAATAACCATATTCAAGAATGCAAATCTTTTTAGTGGACATGCACAGTACATTTCACCTATATGAATCAATAAAATCTTTTCACAATTGAAGGTTATAATTTCATGCTAATCTAGTTTAACTGCCAATTTATCAAAGAATAATGTTAACAGACATCGTCAATTTAACGCTTTGAAGCTTTCCCTCATATGACAAATCTGCAGTAGACGGCTTTGAAAATGTCTACTCAAAAATAAGGAACATCTCTATAATTGTTAAAACCTATATAGAATGAAGATAATTTGCCACATATTGGTCAACATCAGCCCCTTTGAATGAATGTTAAAATATTTCATTCCATGTTGACAGACGCATTCTAAAATTTGTATCAACTGTAAACAACATCAAGGGCTGCGCCCCCGAACCCCTGCAATTTCAATCTGAAAGAACAAGTTTAGTTGCACACATAACAATAAAACTTGTTTACATATTATTAGAAACCAGCATGTACATTCTAGCTTGCAAAATCCTTAATGTCATTGACTGTGTAGTGGACATGTACTAACATAATATGTTTAAAATTTAACCTATATGAATCTATAAAATCTTGTCGTAATTGAAGGTAGCAACAGAGTTAAGTAAATTCTGATTTAGAAGAAACTTTTTTCACCAGTGTGCCTATAACACAGTGGACGGCCTCGGCAGTGTTTTGGTAGAACGTCTGCCTTTGGTGCGGGTAGTCCCACATTTATTTGGACTGGGATGCGGGAGGTCGCAAGTCCGATCCCCAGTCGGGTCAAGCCAAAACCTTAAAAAATGGTAGTTGTGACTGCCCTTCTTGATGCTCAGGGTTGCGGGGTTAACATTACAACTGACTGGCTGGTGTCAGAAGTACTGGTAACTTACCCAGTACACGCCATCAGATAACTAGAAATATTTTGAAAGCGGCGTATAACCAGTACAAATGGGCAACTTGGATAGGGAATTGTCTTTTCTACAGATCTGCCAAGGTTCATTAGATTCTACACAATCACATGGATGGACCCACCAATTGATCACTTATAATTAATAAGCTGATCGATCGGTTAAATGAATAAAAATTGATATTAACTACTAAATATAAAGAAATTTTATCTTTATCCATAAAGAAGTATAAACAATAACAACATCTAAACCAATATAATGTCTTCCTCAAGGCGACGCAAGATTACAACATATATGAATAATGAACAGAGAATATCTTCAGTGGTTCTACTTATCAGAGAAGCAGATGAACGAAAGACGAAACATACTGTTCACAACTTCAGACTTGACTTTAAGTGCGTAAAACATTGGGTACGAAACGGAATCCTTGTTTCATTTTAAGCATTGGACATGTCTGACATGGAAAGAATGTTGCGAGGTGCTTAAAAACTATTTATATAATCATATAATTGTGAGGATGCAGCTAAAACTTACATGATGGCTCGGCAAAACACTCCGAGTCTGCACACTTTGTTTGTCTTTACAAGCATCTTAAACATGAATGGCAAGTCTAATGTAACGGTAAACCGGAACATTGCAAATAACTCTCATGTTTCGCCCTAATATGGTTTCGTGACACAAAGATTTTAACAAAACAACATGACTCCCATTGGGCCTAGCAATAAACATATAATGTGACAAATTTGCCTAAGAATAAACTGAGTGTCCACGATTTGTGACAAATGGGCCATGATCAACCGTTTTGAATGAATCACGATAGCACAGGTTACCTGACGGTCATTGACTTTCGACAGTTATGGACAGTTTAACACAATAAATCCATTGAACAGTCTTCTAAATGAAAAAAATAACGGGTGTTTCCTGTATTTTGTTACCAACGAACGCATATCGGATCTACTAGATCGAAAAATGTAATCTAGTCGATACGGGCCAGAGGTGAAGAATCCGCCATTTTTAACGTGGTTAATGAAAAGCTTGAAATTTGAATGCTCTTAGTGACACTGACGTCATTTTTATGGAATTTTTCTCTGAACAGAATCTTCGATACATGTTCAATGATGTAAACATTTTATATACAGTCTGAAATCGGAAAACCGGATACCCGAGTAGTGCCAAATTGCCCATTGATTTCGTTTTGTAACAAGCAAAAATAGCACCATAGTATATGTGACCTTTGACCCTGACCGTAAGAAGTTTCTAACCGAAACTTTATTAATAATGTTTCTAAAAAATCAGTCATGAATTTAGTATATTAGGTTTCAGTTAAGTATTTCGCCCCAATACTTGATAGATTTTTCAAGGCTCAAAGTATGCGTCAGCTCTTTGAGTCTGTCAAACCTGAAGAAATATTTGATTTCCTAAGGGAAATTAATATTTTTTATGAAATATGATTATTTCTTATATCGTGCTTTTGCACATTCATTACTTTTAATAATCCTGTTCCCCATCTTCTCAGATATTTTTTATCGTAATGTTAAGTAGTATATAGAAATGTTTGGCTTGTTTGCCTAAATTCTTTTTTACATTGGCTTACATGTTGTTTTATGGTAAGTATCCCGTATATCATGTTTGATTGTGTTGACTAATAAACTGGTTATTTATGTTTATTTTTTTTAATTAT
Source organism: Serripes groenlandicus (assembly GCA_031761405.1). Classification (NCBI taxonomy): domain Eukaryota; kingdom Metazoa; phylum Mollusca; class Bivalvia; order Cardiida; family Cardiidae; genus Serripes; species Serripes groenlandicus. The sequence goes on from JASEVX010000014.1 coordinate 36,505,741, forward strand.
TTCATCATTTACAGTAAGTAAATTATATAGCGCCCGAAATGACCTTAGTTGTCGACGGGCCTTAAAACAATATTCATTCATTCAGTTAAGTACGAATTGTTACATTTCCAATATCCTGGTCCACACTTTGATTGGTTGGCAAGTTTCAAAGATAATTCTAAGTGATCAGTGTATTTTATACATGCTGGTATTATATCTGAATTAGGTATTAAAGGCACCATAGTAGTAGTAGTAGTTCTTTATTGCCTCCATTAACGGAGAGTGTTACATACATACAATTTATACGAAAGACAAAACATTACAAACATAAAAAAGACATGTGACAAAATAGAACATTAGTGAAATCAAACAATGCAGTATGCAATACTATACACACATACACTGTATTACATATGTTAATATTTTTACTGTTTTTACATATCTTTTTATATCATTTCTTGACAGTCTGTTATTGTTTGTCAGTGTGTCATTGATATCACAGCTATTATGAACGCACCTTGTGCGTTATTTTTTATTAATATGTTTATTGTGTTGAAACATTGGTTTCGATCTTTAAGATTCTTGTTTGCATAAATATTGATTAAGGTATAAGTTAGCAAATCAAGTGTGATATTTAGCAAAATATAACGACCGTTTGGATCAGAAATACTGTTTATTAACTCATGTTCTAGATGTGTGTTAATAAGAACTGTGCATCCCTTACTTAGGCTGCTGCCATGTGAATTTTGCATATCCCTCTTTGTGAATTATAATTGTAATTATTGCATCATGGAAGGTGTAAAATGGGTTTCTTGCAGATATAAAATATCAACTTTTTGTTCTGTCATATATTGCGTTAATTCTTTTTTTCTTGTCTCTCAGACCTTGACAATTTAAGTACAGTCAATGGGTGTGACTTATCATTATATTAAGTTTAGTATTTTAACTAATTATGACGTGCATGATGAAATGTCATTCAAGAAAAAGTAAGTCATTAAAAATATTAATACCTTCCTTCCAACAAATGCTGCATATTTACACCATGTAAAACTGTTTAAAACATAACCAGTACAAAGAAATATGGTATGCAGTAAACGTTTATATACAAACTTCTGTCTGTAAGACTTTATCATACATATATCATTCAATTATGTTACAGTAGTTTTTACCGCTAACTTGTGTAAACATGAAATCACTGTGAGAACAGTATATATAGAACAGATGCTTCCTTTCTACATTCGCCCTTGTTCCACTTGAGGTGTATTGTAGCGCTCTATAAAAGCACCACCCTATACACTCACTTGTTTGTAAAGTCATACATAAAACAGTTTATTTTAAATACATATTTCTAACTTAGTAAATAATGGGGGAAAGGAATACCAATAACTCCCTTGCAAAGAAGACTTCATATTTGCCGCTTAGAAAACGTTTAAAACATATCCAGTACATATGTACGGCATATAGTTTCTGTTTATAATCAAACATCTGATTGTAAGACTGAACCATACATATGGCATACTGTAGTATTACAATAGTATTTATCACTAACTTTTGTAAACATGGACTCACTGTGATAAAAGTGTCAGCGCTCAAATAGGGCAACGACTCCTTTTCAACAGTCACCATTTGTCCACTTGAGGCACATAGCAGCGCGCTATAAAAACACCGCCTTAAACAGTCACTCGTGTGCAAGTCATACGTAACGCAGATTACAAATTATCCATAACAATGTGATTCAATTGAATCAATCTCTAAATGCAACATTCTCACAACAATCACATCTGCACTGCATGAGGCTTGTAGCGACATGCTACACTTTATAACTGTATGTCGATCACTGATTTGCGAAGATATTAAAGTATATATCGTATGCTTTTTCAAAAGCTAATTAAATATGAAGGCATAGTTCGAAAATAATTATTAATTAAATCGAAAACTTCTCCACAATTAGCTTTGATTCAACTGAGGAGCATAGTGCCATTTTACAACGGCATTATCCGCTGTAATCACTTGTATAAAAAGACAGGTGTCTATATAGCAAACTACTGTTGAGAATATGCTTATTCTGTTCATAGATTTTTTGTAATTTTGGTTGTATTTTATGTCGTTTGTCACATCTATTAGGACAGATCGCGACCGTATCGATATCTATGCGTTTAGGTTTAATCGTAGTACGTAAACCATAGTCCGTAATAATATGCAGCTTATTTTTGCCATCACGATGATAACCGTTATTCTCGGTAATACACCTATAGGTGTGAGAAGTCGGGCGAGTCATTGGGGATAAGGGACTTTTTCTCATCGTCGTTATGCATCTCTGCCGGTGTAGGTGAATATCGATTGACTGCTCCTCAACTTATTCGGCGTATCTATGCTGTTAATTGCTGTTTTTATATAGGTGTCTATTTGTTGTTGGGTATTTGCATTTTGTTTGTCTTTTTGTAACATGATTTTCTTAGGTTTTCTTGTTTTCGGCGCTTGTTTGATGCTCTCATCTTTGCCGGTTATTTCCTCTTTTTTCTTTGTATCGGAGGGTGCTATTATTCGAGGTTGATGTTTTAAGGCGTACGATCGGTTCGACCATGGTTGTTGAGGAGACCTCTGTATGGGCAGTATGAACACCTAATGCAAGAACTGTATCGTGAAGATGTGAATACATTTACCAACTTCTTACGTGTCACTCCGGAGATGTTCATGGAACTAGAAGAACGCGTTGGTCTTCGTATTGAAAAAAATGACACCTTCTGGAGAAAAGCCCTAGAGCCTGGGCTTTGACTAGCTATAACACTGCGTTATATGGCCACTGGAGACTACTACCGATCACTTCAATATGGTTCTACTATTGCTACCAAACATGTGAGGCTATTGCACAAGAGTACACAGAACAGGTCATGCCGACACCAAAAATCCCAGAGGCTTGGAAGGAGGTGGCTGATGAGTTTTCAACGAGATGGAACTTTCATAACTCTCTTGTTGCAATAGATGGAAAACATGTTGCTATGAAATGCCTAATTAGCACAGTGGCATATTCAGTGGTAGATTGATGTGAAATGTCTTCATATGGAGATGAAGGAGGAAGTGATGGTGATGGAATGTTGAATGAAATATCCTCCTGCTTAGATGGATGCCGAGATGGCTGGATGTCAGTTTCAAGTGTTGTTTTTGTTGTTGTTAGCGATTTTGGTGGTTGTCCAGAGGTTTCAGCTGTCTCATCTTGTCCATGGTACCAGGTAGATGTTCATCAATGGTTGGTGGTGTAAGATGTTTCACTTTCGAAGGTGTTGCTTGGAGGAGCTTCCGTTTCGGCCGCCCGAGGTTTGGCATGGCTGTATAATGAGCTTTCACTTTCAGGGAGTTTTCCACGTTCCCTCTCAGTCACGTGATGGGCTCTTGAATCGTGTTAAAACGTATGAAGGTCGTATGAGTTTATTCCCACGCTCCCCAACACGACTGAACACGATCTTCATTCGACTAAACATGATCTTCATACGATTAAACACGACTGTCATACGACCTTCGTACGACCTTCATACGACTGAATACGACTTTCCAGCTCGGCTTAAATTGTGTAATAAATATTTGCATTGCCGAAATTTATAACACGATTTAAGCCTTGCTGCTACGTCCATATGACCGCGCGCGACCGACCACGACTTAACACGAAGACAAAGAGAAGTCGGTAAGAACGAGCAATTTCTAATGCTGCCTCAATGGTTTAAAGTGCATCTCTATTTAATCATTATTATTTAATTCATAGATCATTACCACGTATATGCCTAAATGTTTTCAAACTCCTAACAACAACATATTATCATTATTTTCCTATCTTAGTTATAGATCTCAAAACTTGCACCTTAGTTTTATTGTTTTGCTTATTTATCACGTCGGGGTTGGCTTAATACATATATATTATATTACCATTATAAATATTAAGACCTTTCTTTTATTACTTCAATCGCTTTCACACTATCTCTCTCTTTCTATATCGCTCTCTCAAATACACACACACATACTTTCTCTCTTTCTCTCTATCTCCCCCTCTCTCTCTCCACTTTATCTCTCTTTCTCTCTCTCTCAGACTCTTTCTGTCTGTCTGTCTGTCTGTCTGTCTGTATGTCTGTATGTCTGTCTGTCTGTCTGTCTGTCTGTCTGTCTGTCTGTCTCTCTCTGTCTCTCTCTGTCTGTCTCTCTCTCTCTCTCTCTCTCTCTCTCTCTCTCTCTCTCTCTCTCCCTCTCTCTCTCTCTGTCTTTCTCTGTCTCTCTCTCTATATATATATATATATATATATATATATATCTTTCTCTCTCTCGCTCTCCCTTTTTTTGTTCACATGCACGATAACGCGCATACGCACGCATGCGAGTTTCTGCTTTTGTCACAATGGATCCAAGCAAAACTCTATTTTAATAATTCTAATTATATTTTTAATTTGTCCTCGTATAGGCCCGTATTCATCACACTATTTAATTTTGATTTTTAACTAAATCTAAATCTATATATTCAGTTTAAGATGAGTACTATTTGATATGACTGTACCTTGTCCGGCCAACAATCTTTTTGGATTCCCTGCGATTTAGATTTAGTCCGTATTCACAAACGCGTTTTAAACTGATCTCAATTTAGTCAAGTTTGTATATGTCGTAGCGGCCGTGCACCGACTCTGATTCCCAATTATTCTAAAACCTAAAATAAACGACAGGACCCTTCATCTATAGAAGTGTCTGTTTCAATTACATTTCGCCGTCTAGTTGATTTGTTCTTTTTTCGATTAACAATGCAGTGTCACTTTCACTTTCACGAAGATCAATTTCGGTGTATTTTGCCTAGCCGACAACAAGTTTTATCACTGATGCGATGTGAACTTCCAGAACACTTAAATGAAATGAAATATGTCGGTTCTTACAAACAATATGTGAACGAACTGTAATTCACTAATCACTGTAAATTTGGAAAAAAATTCAACTCTTTTCATATCAACTGGTTGATTCCTGTTTCATTAGACTTGAATGACTCTTGCTAACTGTGTCGAACCCCACTTGTGGCTACACTGCTCTGTAGAACGTATTCAATTGACTTGTTGGCTACAAATGATATTAATACTTTCCCTTTAGCAGACACATTTTGATGTGATTAGAGCAGACGAATTTTAGAAAGAATTAGTGCTCAACGAAATTTGTCCACACGAGAAGTTTCATCTACACTAAAATTTGTTTTCAACTATGATTCAAATATGTGCCTCAATTTATAGAGATTTTTTACATTTTTGAATTAAATGTTTACTAGGTATATACACATAATTACATATTTGTCGATAGTAGAAAAAATGTAATATCTTTAAATTGAGGGAAAGGGACCAAGGATAATGATTAAGTCAAACAGGATTTTTTTCATTCTATATCATTGTTTTTATATGCATCAAACTAGCCACATTTGAACATGCGTGCCCAGTAACTTGATAATCCTATGATGCATTGTTAAGATGCGGGCCGGACAAGGTAGTCCTATCAAACAGTTCTCATTTTGACTTTTGACGTCTAAGTGTGACCTTGATCATTGAGGTACAAGCCACCTCATCATGGTGAACATGTTCGTCCAGTAACTTGAGAATCCTAAGATGCATGGTTGAGATGCGGGCCGGACAAGGTAGTCTTATCAAACAGTACTCATTTTGACTTTTGACGTCTACGTGTGACCTTGACCTTTGAGTTACAGTCCTGGGTCTTGTGCGCGACACGCTGTCTCATCATGTTCATGTGTACTGAGTTATTTGGGAATCCTAAGAAGTATGGTTGAGATGTGGGCTAAACAACGTACAGTTCTATCCAACAGTACTCATTTTGTCCTTCGACCTCTAAGTGTGACCTTGCCATTTGAGGTACAGGCCTTGGTCTTAAACGCGACACGCCTCCTTATCATGGTGAACGTTTGTGCCAAGTCTTTTTGAAATCCAATGATGCATGGTTGAAATACGAACCGGACAAGGTACAGTCCTATAAAATAGTACTCATCTTAAACTTTGACATATAAGTGTGACCTTGCCATTTAAGGTACAGGCCGGGGTCATAAACATGACACGCCGCCTCATCATGTTGAATGTCTGTGCTAAGATTCTTGGAAATGCTATGATGCATTGCTGAGATGCGGGTCGGACAAGGTAATCCTATCAAACAGTACCCAGTTTGACCTTTGACTTTTAAGTGTGACCTTAATATTTGAGGTACAGGACAGCGTCTTGTGCGCGACACGCCGCCTTATCATGGTTAACGTGTGTGCCAAGTTCCTTTCAAATTATATGATACATGGTTAGGTTGCGGGCCGGACACGGTTAGGTGGGACAGACATACTCATTTTGACCTTTGACCTCTTAGTGTGAACTTGACCGTTGAGGTAAAGGCCGACACGCCGTCTCAACATGGTGAACATATGTGCCAATTTTTTTTCAAATTCTATGATGCAAGGTTAAGATGCGGGCGAGACAAGTTAAGGCGGGAATGACATACGCATTCGACCAAACCTATAGTCCCCAAACCGGACTTCGACTTTGAAATGCATGAAGACATCAATATTTCAGCCTTTTTTCTGATAAAGAAGACTTTTAACAACATAGCCAAATGTATTGAAGCAGTTTTTTAGATATTTCATATTTTTCCCAAAATATTCTCTAGCAGGCAGCTTTAAAAAATGCTTACAGACATATGGTTATTTACAGTCAGTAACTCTTAATCATGCCAAAGGTCACAAAATAACCCTTCCAAAATACAACAATTCTGCCACAGTCCACTTTGAAATTGTCTATGCAAAAACATGGAAAAGCTCTTTAAATGAAAGTATTAAATTGTATTAATGAATTGTGTTGAAAAGTAAGAAATTGCTTATGTTGAACAATTGCTCCCTTTGCCACAATGTTTTCAACAGTCATCAGTTGTATATGCATCATAATGTCAGGTGGAAATGGCTTAAGATTAATTTCGTGGTAATGAGACATCTTAATACCAATTAATTTAATTAATTTAACAAGTCGATTTTTCACCTGAAGCGAACCAAAATTTATATTTAACATCAAATTATATTTTTCAAGCACTGGTTGAACAATTTTTCAATTAAAGTTGAAACTAGTTCTTCGTGTAAGCCTTTCCTACAAACTGACACTTTGTGGTACCTCTTCAGCAAATAATAATGAAAACATTGTGGCAAAAGCAAAATCAAATTCATCTTTATTCAATTATAACTATTTTTTTTTTTCAATTATAGAGTTACCTTATTTTTGAATACCAATGAACGCATTGAAAGTCATTTATTGCAGATTTTGTTGTATATGGGAAAAGGTTAACAAAATGGTTTCTCAAAATGTACTATTTATAAATATGTTCTTTAACATAATTAAACACAAATATTAGCTTTTTTGATGCCTCTACAGCAGCAACTTTTGAAATCAATTTGATAAAAGGAGAAAATGCTTATTCTTCTTTCTCCTTTTGCCACAAGCCCAAAATGTTTTCAATTCTATTCTTTTACAGCTATTTTTTCATATCTTTGCTTAACGAAAGAATTACTTTAAATTATTGTAATATAGAAATGCTCTAATTCTTATAGATTAGGTCATGATTTTACAGTTTGAGAAGTCAATTCAAGTAAATGTTCATGCAATCGTTGAACATTTCAGAACTATTGAAGCTAGTGCCTTTGTTAAGCCTTTTCCACATACACAAAATCTGCAGCACATGACATTGAAAACATCTAGGTAAAACTATAACTGTAACATCTCGTTAAATAAAGTTATTGTTCATGGACACAAAGTTGACAGCATTGGAGCAGAAGGAAATATTTCTCATGAGCAATTTCTCCTTTTGTCACAATGTTCTCAAAAGTCGTCTTCTGCAAAGGCGTTAAAATGCATATGTTTCAAAGAAATGGTTAACAAAATATTGACTTTAATTTTTTGTAATTAATATAGGCCCTGATTTTACTTTCAACTTTAAAATAATATAGGCAAATACCTTAAATGAAAGTATGATCATGGAATAGAGTTGAAAACATTGTGGCAAGGGGAAAAATGGCTCATTATGAGAAATGCCTCCTTTTGTCTCAATATTTTCAAAATGTGTCTGTAAGCTGATAATGGTTAACCAAAATGAAACAATCTTTTCGTCATGACATGATTTTTTTCCTCAACACAGAGTGATGCCTCTGTTGTAACACATTTTGAAAAACATTATCAACATTTTAAAAAGTAGACATTCTGTTAACCTAGCAATATATATGCCTTTGTTTCTCACAGTATATAGCCCTGAAGCCCTTTCCCACATAGAACACATCTGCACCATGTTATATTGGAAACATCTATGCAAAATAATTGAAAAAGTCTGTTTATGGAAAAAATAATTATCATCGAGAATCATTAACTCATATTAAAACATTTTGCAGGAAGAAGAAACTGCTTAATATGTTTTCAAAGGTAGTTTGATGGAAATTTTCTGTAACAGTAGGTACAATTAATAAAAAAGGTTGAAAATATTGTGGCAAAAAATCCGTCTGCTCTAGATGCTTTACAATGCGTCTATAGGTGTGAAAGGGTTAAATGCTGTCATTTTTCATATGGGATTTTGAATTACATATTCTCAAATTTGTAAATATAAGTAGGTTAACTGTACAGTTTCTAAACTAAGTTGAAAATATTGTGGCAAGAGAAATTGCTCATGACAAATCTGCTACAGGGTCATAAGAATGCATCTGTATGTGAAAAAGTGTTAGCTATAGATGTATGGTGTAAAATGAATACATCACAAATAAGTTTGTGAAAAGCAGCAAAAGGTGATGGTGAAAACATCGAATGACTAAAACGTCAAATTGATAAATTGGAACAAAGCGGGAGTGAAAACATCGAAAGGAAAAATATATAGCCTAAATTTATTGGTATAAAAAGTTAACATTTTATATGTTATACCCTAATAAAGCGAGGGCATAACGAGTTTCTTTGTTGCAGCTTTAAAAATAAATTGTTGTACAAATAATGAACTTTATACATGTTATTAGTTGTTCTTAAATGTTGTCGTCTCCATTATTTGATGTTGTCTTTTTTGTTGCAACTGGGACTAGTAGTCCCTGGATGCAGCTTAGAAAAAGAATGGTACGTAACATCCTGTAACCTAAATTACTATATAAGATATCATAACTTTTAAACATTCTTATTACTTATACATTGCTCAGGCAATAGATAAATTACTAGTATTCAGATAAAGATAGATTTTGTTTGTTTGGAGTTTAACGCCGCTTTCAACAGCTTTGGTCATATCACGGCGGTCAGTGCACCTACCCATGTTTTCCTGGCTTTCCCACACCAGTACTTACACAACATTCTTTCGAAGCCATTGACTATTTTCTCACATAGATCAGAGGTGAGAGGCAATGGAAAACATCGCCCGAAAGAATGTCGCCGCAACCGGGTATCGGATGAAGATAGAAAATATGCGAATAACAGACAATAACAAATTTTACCACAGTTCCTACAATGATACGATTTTTGAATATGGGATGACAAAAATGGTCCGAGACCAACAGATTAGTAAATAACACTCATCAGTCATAGATCCTACTGCAAACATGATTAAACAATAAACAGTCCCATTTTAAACGATTTCATCTTCAAGTCATGCAAATGAAATGCAGGTGAACGATTGGCAGTTTGTGTTACGAGAATCGACCCTTGACACAATTCAAGAGAAACACATTATTAAATCACCCTATCCCAATGAATATTGTACATTTCATTGAAACACTTACCAATGTAAGATTGGCCGTTTTAGGATTAATTTTGACTGTACAAACATTGCAGACATGCCCACATGTTATCTCTTGTTAGTCTTTTGGATTACGTGAACATTGAAATACGTTTCCCTTCTGAATGCTAATGACGACACGAGTTCACATAGTTTTCGTCCTCTCGAGATTTATCGTTATAATCCGACAGCTTTGATTCCCAATATCTTTCACTGGTATCCAACTATACGTTTCCTTTTTGAATGCTAATCACGACACGAGTTCACATACTTTTCGTCCACTCGAGATTGTTCGTTTGTAATTAGACAGCTTTGATTTCCAATATCCTTCACTTGTATCCAACTATAAAGCTTTATGGGGCAGTATAACACACCTAAGTGTCATTTTCTCCCACAAACATATCAACAATCCAGCATAAGCGAGGGTCCGCTACCTCAAATTTCCATTTTGAAACAGGGAGGAAGTGTGTCTTTTTTTCCCGCTAGAAACGGGAGACAACTATAAATGACTCGCTTACGAACTCTTTCCGACCCCAAATGTTGGTTGTACAACTATTACAATTTAATTTGAAATATTCTAGCGATAGGCACTAAACAGTCGGCATTTTCTTTACAATTAAGTCGGCTAATTTAGCATGCCCCGAAGCGGACTAAATATTTATTCCGAAAATCTATATATTTAGTTCGATTTACAATTTAGACGTGTTGGTGTATACAGACCACATCTAAATCGACGTAATTTAGTCAGATAATTTAGATTTAATCTAAAAATTGAATTAAGACGTGTTGGTAAATACCGGCCTAGATGTTTTTAAAGTCGTTTGCTGAAGATTTTGTGTATGTGGGAAAGAGTTAAAGCATTTGGAGAATAATTAACATTTGGTTTGTAGCGGGTAGAATGTTAAACAACGCCAACTAAATACACTGCCTGATATCAGCGTGACTCCACTGTATTCAGAAGTAAAATATACATACTAGACCGGGACTGCCGTTTGACCCTTCTGTAGCAGATATAAATCATTTTTGAAAACACAGTATGAAAAGCAGAATTTCTCATAACTCAGTTTTTCGAATTTCCCACAATAATATTTAATTTTGTTTAAAAATAATGTTTGAGATATTTCAAATATAACGTTTTGTTCTCATCACATGTGTTCGACTTCTTCAATAGAAGCAGACACATACTTTGAACATGTCCATACATGATGTCTGCTGCAGATGCGTCAACATGTATTTACATATGGGAATAGGTTAACAAACATGGGATCTTGGTACTCTAATCATCTTTAGATGAAGAGACAATTCGAATGAATACCCACATCATAGGATATGACAAGTTGAGAAGTCATTGTTCAAAAGGCAGGTATTATTGATGTACGATGATCTCGTATGAGAATCGCATTTGAGTTTAAGCAACAATGTATAACTAGATAAGTTTGAACACAAGACTTCAACAGATTTTTCCCTTCCCTCTTACAAAACAAGATTGTTGAAGGATGAGTGGATTGATTGATAGGTTGGCAATTCTAAACAGTTTTTCTGGTATATCACGACGGCAGTTCACACACCACTTCCACATTTAAACTGACACTTTCAAGCCCATTGGTGAAAGAAATTGACACATGTCACAATCACGTTTTGACAACCGTCGGAAAGAATGAATGGTTTGAATTGTGCATGATGGCATTTCAACATTATTTCAGGTATATCTAAGTATTCCCTGGTTTTCTCGATCCAGTACTCCAAGTATCTAGATACCTTACCACTTAAGATATTCTGAAAGCAATCGGTCATAGATTTAACCCTTTATCACGTGCAGACGCACCTGAGGCAGACTTATTTTACCATGCATTGTCATCAACGCTATTCAGTAATTGACCTTTTATGTTTAAAGGTTTTCAATAACTTGTATCCGCTTTAATATAGTGGGAATTGATGATCTTGATACAAAAGGAAATATTCTAATATTGTGCAACATAGCAAAACAAATACATACTATTCTTTGGATGCACTGTAACTTGATATTGTATCCACATAGTGACTTAAATAGATATTGCCCTTTAACACCAATTTGTCATTCGTCACAACGTTTTGAACGTCGTTTTGTGCATGCAGGCAAATATTCTATTGTATAAGTATCAATGTATTGAATTGGAGAACAATAGTTAAAGTAGTCAAATATCGTTGATATCGGATTAAGTATTGTTTCGATGTACAGGCGAACTATCTTTATTGTGTTACTACCCCCATAGTCTATTTAAACAAAAGACACACAATTGTTGAAAACTTGACACCCATAGATAAATAATGAATGATTTGTTCAACCCTAATCTAGCTGAATGACTACAATTAGTAAGTTCGCTTTTTAAATTTACTCGCAGTTCTTCTGAATATTATTTACTAGCATTTGTGACGGCTGAGAAGCTAACAATGCAAATCAAACTTACACTGCACTTATATTCAAACCGATATTGTTCTACATCGTTCGTAATTGCAATATAGAGTTGCTTATACTACACAAATGCTGTTCTAACCCGAGAACAGCACGGATAGAGTTAACTCAGTTGAGCCTTGGTAATTAGTAATGTTCATTGTTCTATGTGTTCTATTGTGGTAATATTAAAAGGTTTAAAATGAGCAGATACCAGTTTCCCTCATACAGACCACATTTACCACATGTGCATCACACGAAAAGGAAAGCATGCTGGGAAATAAGATAATACTCTGTACGAAAAACCGATTTTTCAAATTTGCTAGTTATTCAAATCTAGCTTTTCATCACAATAAGGTGGACGACACAAGCAATAGTAGGTCAATGGGTCTTTAAAGAAGTTATAGGTCTATAAAATACACTAAAATACAATACATTTTAACTCTTCACTACACAAATTACTACACAATTTCTAAAGATGACTGATGCAGGAAGATAGATATTCTTAAATTGGGTGAATTATCCTTCTACAAGAAGTGACTGGAGTTACACCACAGGATGTATCACCAAGTAGATGACTAACAAATAGTGCACTATCCTGCTGACATACATACTGAAGGTTTCTGTAGCTAAGTCCAGAAATTGCAATTTTGTAAGCAGTTTGTTTTTAATCAACTTTCTTTTTAATTAAAACCTGCCAAGAATGTGGTACAATCTGCTGAATGTGTACTTTACACTGCTCTGGATTTCAAAGGCATAGTTAAAACATTTCTTTAGGTATGCAATAACAGAATTAATAAATGTCTTATCCTTCTTTTATAGTGCAAACAGACTGTAGGTTAAATGTTTGGATGTATGATTTATATCACTCCATTTTGTAACTGTATGGTCCAGGTCCTTTCTAATTGTAGCCATTGTTGTTGTTTCGTCATGCATTTAGAGTGTTTATACACTTATATCCTCTTTCTCAACATATTTGATTAAATATATACTAACATCTGATTCCATAGCTTTAGCACTACCTGATGAGGTTTTGTAACACTTGTGAGATACATTTTATCATTCTCAGATTAACTGCAGGTTCAGCAGTCAGATACCCATACACCAAATGCGCAGATTTTCCAGAGCTGTTGCAGAGGAGTGTCCAAACACCTGATTCACTGTCATAAGCTCTTCCGTTGCCGCGCTTCTGCCAGCCCATGTCATATTCAAAAGTGCCCTCTCTGGAGCTTTCTGAATTATCAGTGGGCATCCTGAAATAAATACAACCGAACCGACAACACTCATATGAAGTGGAAAATATCAGAGAGTAAATCCCCCTCTTCACAACAAAAACATACATGCAACTTACTAGTATCAACATTATTCAAGATAACAGAGATAGAAAACAGAACAAGATGGCCAATATGGCCCTAAATCGATCACTTAAGTCAATATAATTTAACAAATGATTCTACTTATTAAGGTGAAACTTTGACCAAGAGTGGGAACGAACTGCAAATAGGAAGCTAAGCTATCAGACGAAAACTTTAATAAGAATTACATTTTAAAGATTTGCCATTTTGCCCATTTTCTGTTTCGTCTGGCAGTCATGTTTTTCTACCAATCAATATTGCTTGAATATGTTTTGTAGAATGTCTCTCAAGGATTGTTTCTACCAAACGATCTTGAAATCAGACCATCGGGTTCAGAGATTAAAATGTTTAAACTTTTGGCACTTGCCTTTCTTTCTGGTGCCATCTGTATGCTATGTATTTGAACAAAGACAATGAATAGCTTAAAACAATTATGTTGAGGTTTAATGGAGAAACATTTCTGCACAGTTATCTTGAAATCAGACTAGCAATTTCCTAAAATTCTAATTTAATGTTTTTCGTCAGTTTGCCCCTTTTCTGATTCCATCTCGTATCCATGATTTTAAACCAAACAATATAGCCTGAACAATTATTGTAGATGACTGGAAACATTTCTATCAAATTATATTCGAATCTGACGAGTGGATTCAGAGGAGAAGAATTTGATATATTTGCAGTTTTCCCATTTTCTTATGGCGCACCAACCAAGTTCTTCAAATAATTTAAATATTTGAACACTTTTAGAAGAGAAACACCAACAGATCGTTCCAGTGAAGTCTAGTCGAAATTGGTTCAGTGATTTAGGGGGCGACGTTGTTTAAAGCTAAAAGTAAACGGTGACGACGGACGAAGATGGACGACCGACAGATAGTTATCAGAATAGATCACATTGAACCTTCGGCTCAGGTGATTTTCGCACCTTTTCTTTCCAAAAAAAAAAAAAATACAAAACGCAGTTATGATGTTTGATTAATAATTAATTGGAGGTTAATTGAAAACTCTTTCCCACCAATTTGTACTAAATGTCTTCTAATACCATTGTGGTAAAGGGAGAAAGTGCCCATAAAGAGCAATTCCCCCATTAAACACAATGTTTTTAACTCTTTACAATGTTTAAAGATATACTCGCCAATCATGCACCACTCACTATAATAATTGTAGTGGTTTACCTCTTCAGAATTGGGTTGGATCCACGGACTGGTGATACAAATACTTTAAAAATGGTAGTTATGGCTGCCTTCCTTGGCGCTAAGGGTTGCGGGCTTATCATTACGACTGACTGGCTGGAGACAAGATAAATGGACAAGAAGTACTAATACCTAGTAAACGCCCTGGTCGAACTGAAACGTTGTTGAAAGCGGAATTAAACGCGAATCTTGGAATCTTTAGAAATCCTCTTTTGAAAAAGGAGCTATTCTTCAGAATGAGCCATTTTTGCCTTTACCCAATTGTTTACTATTCCTTTAAATGTTTTACCTTTTGTCTTCATAAAAGTAAGTAATGAAGTAAATCATTGATTATTGTGACTTGTGCATATTGACAGATTTATATACAAATGTATTTACAATTACAAAGAGCACCTGACCCTATATCACCAAACAATACAAAAAGCATGAATGATTTTGATATTTACCAACAAAAAAATATATATTAGAATAAATAGTGAGATAAATGGGAATGGGGAATCCACTTAACTGAACAAACGATACTTGATCATTTTGTTTATAATTTATGTATTTCCATGTAACCAAATCCTAAACGGACAGGATTGGTTTTTGTTATACAAACATTATTTTGGTGTTCATGTAGTAGATGTCAATTGAAAAAAAGGAATATTTGCCCTCAACGATTTCATCTTTGTATCTTTAAATCAAGCTGATAACTTTCTGCAAGGTTTAATATTCATGTATTTGTTTCAGAACAGACTACGCTAAATTACTTATATTGTGCTTTGCGTTAAGTTTAATTATATCGCAGTTTGTATTCATATTTAGGGCAAAGCAGACGACAATATCATGTTTCGGGTTATTTCAAATTATATAATGATTTCAATTACCTTATACACATGTTTGTGTATTGTGGTAAAATAGGTAGATCCACGTAACTACACTTTTGAAATAAACAGGGTTCTAAAGTATCTGAATTAGTATCGTGAAAAGAGGCGCGCACTAATAGGATTGAAAAATCTATTTGCAAACTAGACTGTTGGGTGAGTCATTGTTATTTAACTTTTCAAAGTAATTAATAATGTCTGTTTTAACGTATGCGCGTCTAGTGTGTACAAAAACTATCATAGTAACTATGATTGGAATAACAGTTATATATACTAGTGAATATGTAGAAAGTAATAGAGAACAGTAACCTTTTAAAATTGCTTAATAAAGTGTCTGGTTGGTGCGTATAAGGAAGCAAAAGTGAGACTGTATATGGAATCTAAAATTATCAAAATAATTGTATTGGAAAGGGAGCATTTCTTTGTAACAAAATCCCCTGGTTGAAGGTTAAAGCTTTTATTGGCGGGTGTATCCATCGATTAAGTACAAATGGTACATTTAAAATTGAGATTTAACTTTGCGTGTTATGCAAAATATGGAGTTAAGAATCTACTTTTATTGAAATTTAACATATCCAAACCTCGCCCAAGATAGCTTACATAATGAAATTTGCTCATTGTTAACCATTTGCATTTTTATTTGAAATATATGAATATGTTTAAGCTGGGAGGTTTTTACGAAACTTGACTTTCACTTTCGTAGTGATATGCAGACTGTCACCGTTTATAAATGTGTGTTTGTTAAAACATATCGATCAAACCAGTCGTCAAGGTGATGTTTGGTTACACATGATACGAACACGGGTAAACGTACGCGTAACAATTATCGATTTTATAATTGATACTTAATGTTTGACATACGTTGTAAAAACACCACAAACGAAACAAACACACTCTTTATCACTTCACCCTTAATCATGATTAGCTCCAACTCGCAACCTCTGTCAATTTTTTGTCACTTTTTCTTTTATTTCTTAACAAAAAATTGTAAACTAAAAACGAATATTCTTATTCGAAAACAGTATTCGAATATTCGTCCTTTTTTCGAATATTCCAATATTCGTTCCCATCCCTAGTATATTTGTTACTTTTTTGCTATTCATAGATTGTAGGTATAATATATATATACGTGTTACCTATATACGAAAAAAACAACTAAAATAATTGTAAACAAAATTTAACAGCTTAGCTTTTTAAATGTATTTGACTAGACGAGGATAATGTTTATGTCATGTTTTAATTTGAATGATCAAAAAATGTTTTGAATTTGAATTGATGTCGTCTTTTATTACGAATAAACAATAACTAAGTAAATCAGTTCAGAACATTTTGAAATTAATTGACAATGAACGTGATTTAAACATGAGGGCCTAGGTGACCCTTAATTGATCACCTGCATGATGGTGAATGTGTAACTGATATAATCAGGAGGGGAATGGTTCGTAGGGTAAATTCTTCATTTCAACTATTTTCTGATCTCAACAGGCGACTACCTTTTATGACCGGTAAATAAGCCTGGAACAAATATTGTAGAGGGTCACATTTCTGCTTTACCCTTTCCCTAATACAAACGTTCATTAAAAAAAAATGAAAAATAAAATAATAGTTATGATACAATGGCATAGCAGAAGCATTTATTAATCCATTTTCAAATACAAGGAATTTGAAGGAGATTACATTAAAATTATTATAGTCTTGAGTAAAGGCATGATACATCTTAATGTAAGAAAGTGCAATTCTGAGATTTTATGCAAATCTTAGTAGGAAAATTAAAAGATATTCATCATGAATAAAAAATGCAGTCTCCAGACTGTTGAAAAGATATTCCTTCAATTGGGCTTAGTGAACTAGTTTTAGAGTCAATATGACACATTTTTGAACTTGACCTAAGTATCATTAAGACAAACATTCTGACAAAATTTCTGAAGCTGCTTAGGCAAACAATGCGTCCTCTTTGAGTGTTAACAAGATTTTCCTTACATTTGTCCTTGTAACCAAGTTCTTGGCCATATATATGTCATGACTCATGTTCAAACTTGGCCTACACTATCATCAAGACAAACAATATGACAGAGTTTCAATATTTTCAAGTTAAATGCAGCCTCAAGAGTGTTAACAAGATTTTCCTTTAATTCGACCTATTGACCTAGTGATAGAGTCAATATGACCCATATTCTAACTTGACATACATATCGTTAGGACAAACCTCCATTATAAACGTTCAAGCTGCTGAAGGAAAACGTGCAGCATCGAGTTTTAACAAGAGTTTCCATCAATTTGGCCAAGTGACCTTGTTTTTGACTGGACATGACCCATATTGAAACATGATCTTTATATCATCAAGACAAATATGATGACAAACTTTCAATATTTTCAAGATAAAAATGAAGACTCCAGTGTTAACAAGATTTTCCTTCAATTTGCTCTAGTGGCCTTGATTTTGACAGGAAATGACCCATATTGAAACATGACCTTTATATAATCAAGACAAATATTCTTACAAACTTTCAATATTTTCAAGATAAAAATGAAGACTCCAGTGTTAACAAGATTTTCCTTCAATTTGTTCTAGTGGCCTTGATTTTGACTGGACATGGCCCTTATTCGAATATGACATTCTGATAAAATCTCATGCTGCTGAAGCAAACATTGGGGTCTCTAGATAGTAAACAAAATGTTCCTCCAATTTGGCTTAGTGACCAACTTTTGACCTGACATGACCCATAGTTAAACTTGGCCTACAATTCATCATGACAAACATTCTGATAATGTTTCAACATGCTCAAGTAAGAAATGCGGTCTCCAATTTGATCTATTAACCTAGTTTTTGACCTCATATGGCCAAATTTCTAAGATATAATGGAGATGAATGTTCTGATAACTTTCATGAATATTGGATGCAAAATACAGTCTGTAGCACGCACTTGTTGATGATGCATGACGGACGTATCGAGGGACAAAATGTGATCACAATAGCTCATCTTGAGCACTTCGTGCTCAGGTGACCTAAACATCTTTAATTGTCTTATCTTTAGACTACTTTTCCATTTTCAATTCTTTATTTTATGCAGATGACTTTTGAAGCATTGCTGACTTAAACATTGTTAGATAAAATAAAAGGTGCTTTTATTGAGAAGTTTATTCTTTTCTCTCTGTGCATTTTACTATATCGCAAAACCAAATTGTCTAAAATTTTCATATATTTCCCACATACAACAAATCAACAGCAAACGACTTTGAATACATCTAGGTAAATATACTAATAATCTGAATTAATTTAATAGAGTTAAAAACATTGTGGCAAAATGAGAAATTGCCAATTTTGAGCATTTCCTCCATTTGCAACAATGTTTTCAAACTTGTTCTGCTGCAGAGGCATCAGAAAACATCTACATGTAGACAATGGTTAACCTTTTAGCACTTACAGACTACTTATCATGTAGCGTCTGTATGTTGGAAAGGGTTCAATAAGAAAGAATCTAAAAATCATTTATATACATAAACATTAGGTAAGAGGTTAAATTAGCATACTCAAAATTATAATGGAAGAGTAGCAGTCAACTTCTTGATTAATTGAAGGGAAGGAAAAATCTCTCATAGTAGACAAAAATATTCCTTTCTTAAAACGTTTTCTATGGACAGACGTTATATTAGGAGAGAAGTTCCATTTTTTTCTCGAAAATTGTTGAAAAAGGAGAAAATGCTGATTATTGTGATGAATTTCTTCCTTTCCAAAACGATTTTCTTTTCCGGAGTAACATCAAAACTATCATTTGTCATGATATACAATGTTTGTGCCCCAAAGCTCTCTGTACAAGCACGTATTAGTGTTTAACTCTGTCCCACATGCAGATGACTTATAACTTTAGATAACATTGTTATAAAATGAGATAATCCTGACAAGTAATTTCTTTTTTTTGTCATAACGTTTTCTATTGTATACAATAATAACATGACCATTGATGGATGTAATGCAGGTTTGTGTTAAATTGTTTCCAAATAAGGATGCTGTATGCTAATTTATGTGAGAAAATGCTAAACTATGCTCAATCTTTTTAAGAATTTGCTTTTTTTTTCGGTTTATTTGTTTTTTTGTGTGAAATGATAACACCTATTATTGGATATATTTAATTTGATCATATGTCAATAATTAAAAAACAAAAGACTTTCAGTGTTAATCAGAATTATCTTATTTAAAGTGTCCCCTTAAATCTTTGAATATCTGAGGATCCACAATACTGCTGTTCACAATATAATTGTCTTTTTTCTTTCTAATGACTATATGCGAAGTTCTGTTTTCAGAGTGCGGTAAGTATTTTAGTCAGCCATTTGCCAGCTCCAGATGAATACGCTCCGCAGCTATCGAATTCATCAAGTTTCTATTGTCTCTGCTTATGAAAGTTGTTTCTTTCCCTTCATGAAAACTAGATCGATAGATAGATATTTCTTTAATTCCTCCATAAATGAAGAGTAAATACATACATAATTCCAGACAGAAATGTAATGCATCGTAAACCCGATATTTGAATAATACATATCACACCATTTAACACATTATGACTGGGCCCTTTTCTGCCGTTAACATATACGTAACACCGTTATTAATTCCTAAGATTGTGTATAATTATATTGTACGAAAATGCAGTTGTGCGAAGTCACCAAATTGACAAAATCGTTTTGAAAATGTCAGTCTAAAAGCTCACTTTCATCTTTGTCCTTCTTTGTTCAACCAACCAATTACTGTACAAATTAATACGAAAACACCCCATAAATGGGTTTTTTCGCTAAGAGGTAACGGGCCAGAGATATATATTTTTTTTTTTTTCAATAACCCATGAAGCTTTCTGAAATGAAACTGAAAAAAATCCATGGGGGCCGCCATTTTGGATATGTATAAAAAGCAGACGTAAAACACAGATTGAAAATAATTGTCGGCTTTTAAATCATTTTTTTTTTAAATCGGTATTTTGGGATTGTATAAAATGAGCAGAAAAACACGGATTGAAAATTATTGTCGTCTTTTTAATCTTTTTTTTTAAATCGATATTTAAGATCATTAAAGTGCTGGAATTAACATGTGTACGAAAAGTTAAAAATAAATGGAAATCTATAAGAAATATGTTTTCCCGTTCGTCAAAAAAACGACAGCATTAGCCTTCTACGCCCGAAACTAAATTTTGACTGTATCGTAGCCAAAGAAGGACGTGACGTCATTTCCGTTACACTTCATCTTGGCGTAACGTCAATGGAGCGACGTCGTTTCCCGCAAAAAAGTGGTATCAACATGAAAGACCCCAAATTCCTATACATGAGCTATTGACTCAATCATTCAAAGTATAATTATTAATCAAACATTGTGGCAAAAGGATAACTTTCTCATAAGGAGCAATTGTTCTTGTTGCGACAATCTTTTCCTAAATCGTTGCATAGGCCTCAGAAACCGTCTCTAATAGGGAAAGGGTTTAGCAGAAATGTGACCCCTTACATAATTTGTTCCAGTCATATTGACTGCTTGAAAAAGGCAGTCGCCAGGTAGCATCAGAAAAGGGCTGATCGATTTGCTTCTTTACCATAATGCAGGTGATCAATTAAGGATCATCTTGGCCCTCATGTTTTAACCTCGTTCATTATAAATGTATTCCTTGATTTTCTGAAAGTATTTACTTTATTATTTTCTGTTCGTAATAATAGACGACAGCAATATTGTCTAGTCAATTACTTATAAATCCTTTTTTATGGCCAAGATATGCTCTTTTAATTTTGTTTATAATTATCTTGCGTTTTTTTTCGTAAATAGGTAGCACCTATAGATATATTAATTAGATGGTTGAACAAGGAAGGCCATAGATGAAAATGAGAATTGGTATGAATAT
Organism: Serripes groenlandicus; assembly: GCA_031761405.1. NCBI lineage: Eukaryota > Metazoa > Mollusca > Bivalvia > Cardiida > Cardiidae > Serripes > Serripes groenlandicus. The sequence continues at coordinate 36,527,209 of JASEVX010000014.1, forward strand.
TTGAAAGTTCGAAGAATTATTTGTCAGTCAGGACTGAAGATTTTCGCTAAGACTGCAGACATCTCTACACAAGTATGTTAGGCCTACATACAAACACTTTAGAAGATAAACTGAAGTTGTGTCTTTTTAAATATTTCACCAGATACGTTTCTAGTCGTCATTTTTCGAAATACAGTGAAATTGTAGGATTCAAACCGCAATTTTTCGTTTGTTCTGTAAAGAGCTTTATGTAAATGGCTTGCTTCTAGTTCACCTTGATTAGTACGTTACAAACACAATCCATAGTCGGCTTTTTGGCAAATGGGAACAAAATAGTGCATGCTCAGTTCCACGCATTTTTAACTTTTTCTTAGAAATGTTCGTTCACACGAAATTACGCAGTTCTCGATTCCCTTTATTTTAGCCAGTTTCATTTCAGAAAGTATCATGGGTTATGAAAACAAACAAAAATCACATCTGTTACCTATGAACGAAAAATCTATTTATGGTTTTATTTTCGTATAACAAAGGGAACGTAACGTATATATCGGATGAACTAACATGTTGTATCGCAAGGCAATATTTTATTTGTAAAACTATATTGTATACATTGTCCTTTGATATGCATTATCATGGTGTTTACCGGCATGCGATCGTCAACTCTTTACACTTCTTATTGTTAACTCAATGATTTACCTGTGTATGCATGTGTAAATGCGCTCTTGTGATAAGAAGAAACTACTTATATACATGAAATGTTTAATTATTCTCTCTTGCACTTACAAATTCTGTATATAAATGGATGCTGTATATAAATGGATGCTGTATAATGAACAATATTAATATTATTATCAGTATTAGTATTTGTTTGTATATGTGTGTATGTGTTTGTATGTATGCATGTATATATATGTGTGTGTATGTATGTACATGTTTATATATTTATATATTTGTGCATGATTAGATATAGATGTTTTTATTATTATGAACTGAAAATAACTTAACTTAACTCTGTATATATGGTTTCATATCACATGACACTTAATGGACACTGCTTGATAAACTATTTTGTTTTTATTGAACAATTATTTGTATTATGGGCTGGAGGCCTAGATTGCTAAATAAAGCATTGTCATTGTCATTGTCATATATATACATATATACATATAACACTTACATATAAACCAGATGTAGCCCGTGTTATTATTGAAAATTAGATAACATAACTCTCCGATACATTTCAATTAACTTATGAAAAATGATCAGCGAATGAAAATCGGCATACAGTATTACAAATCTTCGTAAGGAAGCCAATTTAAGTATGGTTTTACTAACATTTAATATATATTGTTTTTATCTTAGATTAGATACTGTGTAAAATGGATTGTATTTTGACAGGATACATTACCAAGGCAAATACTGTCTCGTTAACCGAAAACGTGATCCTTCTCACAGTGTGTACGGTGGAGTGTACTTTGACAGGATACACTACCAAGCTAAATACTGTCACTGTACGAAAATAGGGATTTAATTTAGAAATAAATTTCCTTAAATTTCATTTAATTCCGAAATTTACTTACACATCAAGTAAATTTCGGAATTTAAGGAAATTTACTTATAAATTAAATCCCAATTTTCGTGCAGTGTGTCTAGTTTACCTGAAAACATTATCTGTCTCGCAGTGTGTACGATGGGTAGTACTTTGACCAGGTAAATAACCGAGCGAAATACTGTCTTGCAAAACCTACGAACGTGATCATTATCGTAGAATTAACACACACTGTGAGAAGGATCACGTTTCCGGTTTACTAGACAGTATTTGGCTTGATAATGTATCTTGTCAAAGTACAATCCATCGTACACACTGTGAGAAGGATCACGTTTCCGGTTTACTAGACAGTATTTAGCTTGGTAATGTATCTTGTCAAAGTACAATCCATCGTACACACTGTGAGAATGATCACGTTTCCGGATTACTAGACAGTATTTGGCTTGGTTATGTATCCTGTCAAGGTACACCCCATCGCGAACATTGCTATAAGAATCACGTTTTTCTGGTTACTTGACAGTATTTGGCTCGGTAATGTACCTTGTCAAAGTGAAATCCATCGTTAACTTTGCGATAACATTCACGTTTCCTGATTTAATAACCGGTATTTACATCGATAATGTACCTCGTCAAAGTACACTCCATCGTAAACACTGCGAGAAGGACCAAGGCTCCTGGTAATGTACATTGTCAAAGCACAGTCAGTCGTGAACATGCGCGAACCATAAGGTGCCATTAAATTACAACCCAAACTGTATTGATACCGTGACCTGGCCCTATTTAAATTACACCCCGAACTGTACTGCTACGGTGACCTAGCTTCATGTAATCACACCCCAAACTGTACTGAAAACGTGACCTAGTTCCTTTAAGTCAAGCCCTAAATTTTACTGATACGGTGTTCTAGCTCCAATAAGTCACACCCAGACTGTACTGGTTCCGTGACCTAGCCGGCAGCAATTCACTAAGAACAGGCTTTACTGAGTGGGGTTTATTATAAATTTGATCATTCCAGTCACTTTGCCAATCACGCTCCAATCACGAGCCAATCAGAGTGTCAATTTCATGCTGGTCTTAACTGTATGTGACTAAACTATTGTTGAATACATCAATATAATCTAATGAAAACGTTGGTGCTAAAGGATGGATTCAAACTTAAACAAAATGGTTTTTGGGGACCTTTTCAGAGCAGACGATCCTAATATACCATATCGAGTTACTTCTAATTGTAGTACTGCATATTTGTACATTTCATCATTACATTATAAGGTAATAACCGTCAATTTGATGCATATATATTTATTTAAGAATACTCCTGATTTCCATCGAATTTTCGAATCATGATATAGTTTTCGAATATTCGACCACACGATCGAATATTCAAATATTCGTTGCCATCCCTAGTTTAAATGTCTCCAAAATGTATATGTTTTTAAACTCGTAATGAAAAAAACAAAAACATTGCTAACAATTTTAGAGATAGCATTATCTATATTTAAGTACGAAAGGGTTCTATTTTTTTCATCTCACATATAAGTGTGGTAAAGTTCATTATTGTTTAGCCCTATCATGACAAAAGGGGTCTTGTTGCTTCTGTAGTGTATTGTATGTTGGTATCACATCAATGTAAAAGAGCTGGCCAGCACCTCATATTTGTCATAGAAATATACAGTTCCCCCTTCCCAGATCAATACCGTACAGAAGCAAGTTAACCCTTTCCCACATACAACAAATCTGCAGCAGACAACTTTGAAAGTATCTCGAGAATTCTTGGGAAAGCTCTATAAATGTAGGTATAATTATTCAAAAGAGTTGAAAACACTGTGGCAAAAGGGAAAATTACTCACTTTGAGCAATTTCACCTTTTGTCATAATGTGTTCAAAGGTCATGTGATGCAGAGGCGTCATAAAGCGTTTTTGTTTGGGAAAGGGTTAAAGATGTACAGCCGATCTAAAGAGGTGTTGCTTTTATGAGATTTAAACATTCTTCGAATAGAAACACTTTTCAAGTCATCTGAATGCTGAAAAGTTAGGAAAACATTATGGAAAATGGAGACCAAATGTCTTTTGTTCCTGCAATCAATGTTTTCCACTCTATCTCCCCAAAATAACCTGACTTTTTTTAATATTTGCTGTTTGCTTTTTGTAAGACTATGGAGAATGTGGTTCTCAAGAGGTTGATATTCTCTGCAGAGATGGGACATTTTGATAGGCTACTTTGATAAGCTTATAACTGCTCATCTTGATATAGCAGAACTGGGAGGACTCGGATGAAACTGTGAACATGTATAGTCCATCCTATCAGAGCTCTAGAGAACGCTTGTACAATGTATTTTACTCTCCAAGCTCCTTTCAGCACTCTCAAACTCTATGTTGTGGGTATTAAAAACAAGTCGTTTCACTACGATAATAATTTTGAGTACCCACGACATAGCGTTGTGAATGTTAAGCCAAATTAATGATATTCTTGTAAAAATACCTGTTTTCTCCTTTTTAATCTTTTCCCACATATATGCACATTCTGATGCCTCTGCAGCAGAAGAGGACTTTTGAAAACAGTGTGGCAAAAGAAGAAATTGCTCAAAACTTCTTTCAGAAACCAAACATTCATTTATAGAGATAGTCCGTACTTTTGTCTAGAGGTCAAGTCGTCTGCAGCAGATTTCTTGTTTGTGGATTTCCACAGATGCAAAATTTAGAGCTCTTTTACAGCAGACTTGACTCGTGTTTATTTACAGTAACTCATTGGTTACGACAAAAAAATCTGACAATTTCTCCTTTGTTGTAAACAATATTTTCAGCTTGACTGACAAAAAAAGACCCCCTCAAAGATCAACATTTGTATAGAAAATGACTTGGGAATATATAATTTAATTGTAATATATGTTTTTCAATATTTTCCTATGCATTGCTCAATAATTATTAACCCTTTGCTACATACAACAAATCTGCAGCAAACAATTCTGAAAACATCTAAGGAAAATGTTTAACATCGCTATAAATGAAAGTCAAATATTCAATTGAAATGAAAACATTGTGGCATACTGAGAAATTGCTCACTATGTGCAATTTCTTCTTTTGCCAGAGGGTTTACACATTTTGTGTGATGTAAATTTCTCAAATGCATCTGCATGTTGGAAAAGGTTTAACATTATGGCAAACAATATTGGCTCAGACATACATGGTTAGTTTGTAAACACCAATGGTTGTTCCAAATTACATGTCTTTTTGACTTTTGAAAACATATTTGCAAAAATAGAAATTGCTCATAAAAAAGCAATTTATCCTTTTACTTTGATACTTTTAAAATTATATACTCAATAACTGTACCTTTATTTATAGAGATGTTCCATTTGTTTGCCTTTTTTCTTTTGCGAGAGGGTTTTCACATTTTGTGTGATGTAATTTTCTCAAATGCATCTGCATGTTGAAAAAGGTTAATCATTTTGGCAACCAATATAAGCACAGACATGCATGATTAGTTAGTAATGACAAATGGTTGTTCCAAGATTATGAGACAATGAGAAGTTGCTAAGACCGAGCAATTTCCAAATCTGCCAAAACGGTTTCAAGTTCATCTCTATTTAATCAATATTCTTTAATTCATAGAAAATTACCACGTATATGCCTAGATGTTATCCAACTCTTATCAACAACATATTATCATTATTGTCCTATCTTAGTTATAGATCTTGGCTTGATACAGATATATTATATCAGCATTATGAATATTAAACCCTTTCTTTAATTAGTTCAATCTTTTCCCCAACCTCACTCTTTCACATTCTCATTTTTTCTCTCACTCTCTCTATCTCTCCATCTCACTCTCTGTCTCTCTCACACTCTCTGTCTCTCTGTCTCTATATATGTCTCTCTCTGTCTCTGTCTGTCTGTGTGTGTGTGTGTGTGTGTGTGTGTGTGTGTGTGTGTGTGTGTGTGTGTGTGTGTGTGTGTGTGTGTGTGTGTGTGTGTGTGTGTGTGTGTGTGTGTCTCTCTCTCTCTCTCTCTCTCTCTCTCTCTCAAAACAAAAGACTTCAAAAGATTTTTCCCTTTCCTCTTACCAAATAGGATTGTTTAAGGATGCGTGGATTGATTGATACGTTGGCAATTTGCAACAGTTTTTCTGTTATATCACGACGGCAGTTCACACATCACTTCCACATTTCAACTTACACTTTCAAGCCCATTGGTGGACGAAATTGACACATGTCACAATCACGTTTTGACAACCGTCGGAAAGAATGAATGGATTGAAGTGTGCATGATGGCATTTCAACATTTGTTCAGGTATAGCTAAGTATTCTCTGGTTTTCTCGCTCCACTACTCCATGCATATAGATACCTTCACTAAAGATTTTCTGAAATAAGAGGGAACTTTGTCATGGGACTTGCCAAGGTGTCGGTTATAGATTCAACCCTTTATCATATTCAGATGCACCTGCAGCAGACTTCCTTTGCCATACATTGTCTTCAGCTCTATTCAATAATTGACCATTCATTTTAGAGGTTTCCAATAACTTGTATCTGCTTTAAACGTCTTCTACAGATGTGTTGTATGTGGGAAAAGGCGAATAAAAATAAACGCAGTTATTTTACATCTGAGAACGCTTGTCTACGTATATAGAACTTTAGTATTGAGACACGGAGGAAAATATAGTGGGAAATATGGATCTTGATATGAAGTGAAATATTCCAACGTTTTGTAACACTGCAAAATAAATACACACTATACTTTGGAAGCACTGAAACTTGAATTTGTATTCACATAGTGACTAAAATAGATATTGCCCTTTAACACCAATTTGTCATTCGTCACAAAGTTTCGAACGTCGTCTGGTGCATGCAGGCAAATATTCTATTGTCTAAGAGCAATGTAGTGAAGTGAAGAACAACAGTTAAAAGAGTGAAATATCGATGGTATCCAAGTAAGTATTGTTTCGATCTATCGGCGAACTATATTAATTTGTCTGATACTATACCCCCCATAGTCTTTTTAAACAAAAGACACCAATTTGTTGAAAACATTACACCCATAGATAATTAAAGAATGTCATTTTCAACCCTAATCTAGCTGAATGACTACAATTAGTAAATTCGCATTTTACCTTTTCTCGAATTTCTTCTGAATATATTTTGCTAGCATTTGACGGGTGAGAAGCTTACAATGCAGATCAAACTTAAATTGCACTAACATTCAAACCGATATTGATCTACATCGTGCGCAATTGCAGTATACAGTTGCTCATAATGCACAAATGCTGTTCTAACTCGAGAACAGGACGGATAGGGTTAAGCCTGGGTAATTCTATTATGATAATGTTAAACTGTTCTAAATGAACAGATACCCGTTTCCCTCATACATACACCATTTACCACATTTGTAAAAAAACAAAGGAAAATGAAAGCATGCTGGGAAATAAAATAATACTCTGTACTATATACTTCAGCAAAACGAATTATTCAAATTTGCTAGCTATTATAGTCTAGCTATTCATCGCATAATAAGGTGGACTACTCTAGCAATAGTAGGTGACCGGGCCCTTAAAGAAGTTATAGGTCTATAAACTACACTTAAATCTTAGTTTATTACACGTTAGACTTTATAATTAAAAGTAGTAAAACTGTTCAATGGGTGTGAATACCTTTTACTAATTATCCACAGTCACAACACAGAATTCACGCAATATTAAATATATATCGGAAGCAAGTTAGATGCTACCGGTAATGTTATTTCAAGTGTATGGACCATCTTTTAATACATGTTGATAACGTCGTAGCAAACAATGTAGATCAAGATAAGACTGCTATGCCCCGAGTTAAGAACAGAGGAAACTCTGGGATATTCATCTTGTCTAATGTATGAGTACTGCTATTAAAGACCAGAGATGCGTTGTAAAGCCCCTATATAGTATACTTCTTTATTGCTAGAGTCGGAGTTAGCATAGGTGTACGAACACTTTCCTTACTTGGCACCCAGCGACATCAAACTATTCGTATATACTATCTTAGCTATACCTCATAAAACTTGCACCCGAGTTGTATTGATCTGCTTATATATCACTTCAGGGCTTGACTTGATATAGATCTATGAACAATGCATCTAGGTTTATTTTACCTGACTGATACTGTAAGCCTTGTCACTTGTTAAAATATCTGAAAATATGAATGTAATTTCTTAAAATAGGAAGTATTATTTGAGAAATGTTAACCCTTTCCCACATACGGACTTTTTAGACGCCTCTACAGCAGACGACTTTTGAAAACTGTAAGACCAGGAGAAGTTGCTAAGAAGGAGCAATTTTCAATTCTGTCACAATGGTTTCTAGTTCATCTCTATTTAATCATTATACTTTAATTCATAAACAATTACCACGTATATGCCTAGATGTTTACAAACTTCTAACAACAGCATATTATCATTATTTTCCTATCTAAGTAATAGATCTTAAAACTCGCACCTTGTTTGTATTTTTCTACTTGTTTATGACTTGGCTTGATACATATATGTTATATCAGCATTATAAATATAAAGCCCTTTCTTTAATAAATTAAATCTCTTCCACAGCCTCTCTCTGTCGCATTCTCTTTTTTCTCTCTCTCTCTCTCTCTCTCTCTCTCTCTCTCTCTCTCTCTCTCTCTCTCTCTATCTCTCTCTCTCTCTCTCTCTCTCTCTCTCTCTTTCTCTCTATCTCTCTCTCTCTCTCTCTCTCTCTCTCTCTCTCACACTCTCTTTCACATACACTCTCTTTCTCTATCTATCTCTCACACACACACACACATACACAATATATGTCTCTCCCCTCTCTCTCCCCATCTCTCTCTCTCTTCTACCTCTCTCCCCATATCTATCTCTCTCTCTCATCTCTCTCCCTCTCTCTCTCTCTGTCACATGCACGTGCAACCACAAACACATTCACATACGCACAAAACGATAAAAGCATGTACACTAGTAATCACCCGTCAACGACTTAACATATAACGTCTGAGAAAGATACATTTTCCATTATTAAAAATAATTACCAGATTGATACTATAAGACTTGTCAGTTGTGAATATCTGAGAATCAATTGTAAATTCTTTAAAGAGGAAGTATTATTTGAAATCATTGTTTTCAGAAACGTCGGCCCACTAAGAAATAATGAAAAATGTTTTTTAGGTAAAGAGCAAATCAGAATATCATCACACTACAAATATTTTGGTTTGATCTTTACCCCTATGCTGTCATGGTTTTCAAAAATCTTTTTAAGTTGTTTAACTCGATCATAAAACCAATATTGTGCTACGGAGCGCAAGTAAGGGGCCATATATATTCAAAAGTCGTAGAAACTGTTCACTTTGATTTTTGTAAAAATATCTGAAATTAAATAGTAAAACAAATAACACGGTAGCATTGGGAGAATGTAGTAGATATCCTATTCATGTTGATTATTATTCTTACTGTATTCAATATTGGTGTCGTTTATTAGTAATACCAAATAACTGATATCCTCGAAATAGTTATTTAATGCAAGAATCCTTGGATGATGTTGGACGCAGAACCTGGAGTACTTATGTCAAAAACTTACTTTTTCTCTACGGTTTTGGCTATGTGTGGATTGCACAGGCCGTTGGAAACGCCAATCATTTTGTTAAATGTTTCAAACAGCGCTTGATAAACTGTTTCAAACAAAACTGTCATGTAAAAATCAACGCATCTGGTCGTTGCCATCATTAAAAACACTATTAATGTCTGCTAAATTCTGAAAGATATCTGTTAATTGACATGTTAATTAAATATAGAATAACTCTTGCTAAATTCCGTTGCTCGAACCACAAATTTGGCATCGAGACTGGTCGTCACAATAATATTGATCGTGGTCTAAGAATATGCATTTATTGTTTTCAAAAAATAAAGAAAAACATTGTTGAATGTGAATTTCATGTGTTATTTCAATGCGGAATGTTTGATCAATTAAGAACTGAATTTAATTTATTTATTATGGTATGTAGGCGACACCAACATTGATAATACATTGATAATTGTTATACGTTGCTTCAAAACTTTCATATTTCAACTATATGTTAATGAAAACTGGACAAGACCATCATTCTCAGCTCTATACTATTTGTTAAATAGAATGCTTTGTACTATGGGCCGGTGGCCTAATTACTATCTATAAAATATTTGTCATTGTCATTGTCATTGTCATTGTCATTTGATAGAACGAGCAGTTTCTCCTTTTGTCAAAACGGATCCAAATAAAACTCTATCTTAATAATTCTAATTTTCTTTTTTATTTTTCCATATATTCTGACAAGGGTCAGGTAACCGGACTAGTATGGGAAAATGACAAAACAAAACATTTAATTGGAGTTGAAATTGGGCATTTTAAGATTTAAAATGCCTTAAATTTATATGAATATGAAACAAAAAATCCATATCAGAGCAAAACAACCGCCAAGATATGAATAATTAAAGAGCATAGATAGCAACAAACAATATAATATACATAAACAAAATAACAAACGAAGATTGAATGCAAGCTTGAGGTTTAAAAACAGAATTCTTTCTCCACAACGTTATTCATTTTAAACAAAGAAGGTCTGATCTCCGAGGATGGAGTCAGATGATTGGCTGATCAGAGATATCCGCAGTGATTGGCTGACGCTTTTTATGATCTAATAAAGTCTGAAATGTTATCCTTTTATCATTCTACATCTGAAAATGGAACATGTGTCGTCTTAAAACTACACTCACACTACATAATATATACATTACATAAACTTTACATTATAGCTAAGTATTAAGAGTTTAGTGGATCTTGGGATATCGTTATCTATAAGATATTTAAATTGTTGGTTTACCTTCAATTTTCGGTCGTATACTATTTCCTCAAACAGCAGGTTGTAGTAGTAAAACAGTATTGGATTAAACACAAATCTCATCTGAATATTCTTTGATTGTTCGAGGAGGTAAAACGGACATGCATGCAAGGATTGGATCATAATTTCATTTTGATTATTTTGGGGACACATTACATTCAACATTCAGTCTACCATGTCCAAGCCGTTATCTTCTGTGAAGGGACGATTGAAAGACTCACTTTTTCGAAATTGGGTAGCATCTGTTTTGATGCTAGATGTCGCAAAGTGTGCATTATGGAAATTAGTCGTGTCAGTGAGTAAAGCATTCTTTCAAAGTTTAAAGAAACTAAGTAGGCATAGATCTTTGTGTGACCAATGCGAATCTAGATGGACGAACACATGTGAAAAGCCATCTACTTGCCCGAGCGGCTTTCTTAAAGAACAAATAATCCGTAGTCATCGCTACGGCACACCAGTTTTACAAAACACCAACTTTGAAGATTGTAAGACTCATTATTGGGCAGTTGCGACGTGTTTCATGCCATATGGTTACAAAGATAAAACGCCTAAAGACACCGACTTCAGTGGCGTTTTAAGTGTGGTTATACACAATATCGAGTTTACAAATCATATAGATACACTGCAGCACCCTGGTAACACTACGGAGAGCGTATTTTACGCGGTAAGCATAATTTAACAGTTGTTTTATTTATTCTTTATACATTTTCTTTGAAATAGTTTCGAGCATATAATTAAAACACAACATCTAAGGCTAATAGTTTAGTTTCATTCATAAATGTTTAACATAAAGAATGCACGTTAATATGTATTGCCGAACGTTGTTAACATATCTGCAATGTGAATGTTAAAGTCTTTAAACACCCAACAATCAAATAAAATATGCACATTTACGACTGTATTGATATTAAAAAGATGCTATATACGTAATGTACTAGTTGTGGATTACAATATAGTGTTGTTCTTGCATTGTTTGTAATCAAGAGTTGTACTAGGTTAGTATTGCAGAACATATACAGATACCTATATAGCCCACTTGCGCAGTCATAGCGTTATTGTTATCATGGTCAAAACTGCATGACAGCTTGATGGACGCCATAAATGGTCAGGTTTATTTGGCAACCAATGGAAGCGCTGTATTTTTTAAAATTCCGAAGATCTTTATTCCATAGAACTACATGATGTACCGAGTTCATAACTTTGACGATACGCTATCGATAAATGTGTTATTTGGATTCATATACACCGAAAAAACAATTAATGCAACATTCAATTCGAAGTGTTACTCTGAACAGTAGGCTTAGGGAATTATAATCCCTCTAAATATGAAAAACCAGTTCCGTCGAGCAGAATCGTATTTACTAGTTTTCTAGCAAAGACTTTACAGGTGTTTTAAATGGTTGACAATTATTCTGATATGCAGCTTCAAGATTGTTAACATAGTTTTAATCACTTTGACCTAGTGATCTAATTTCTGAACCGACTAGAGCCAAATTTGCATTCGTTATAGCTTTTATTAAGACAAACATCCTGATGATGCTCAAATTGAAAAAGGGCATTCCAGAGTTTTAACAAATTACCTTCAATTTGGTAAAGTGACATAGCCAATATTCAACTTAGTTTATACCTAGTTTTTGACCCATATTCGTATTTGGCCACGATTTGCTTAAGATGTATATTCTGATTAATTGTCGTGAAGATTTGGTGCAAAATGTTGCATGTAGATTGTAAACAAGGCAATTGTTGCCAACGCACGACGGACAATTTAGTTCACACTGAGCTACTATTGAAGAATATAAAGAACATACGTGCCGAGGTCGCATTATAGAAAGGTTGAGGATTACAGAGAATAGATCTCAATTATGTGTTTTAATTCAACTATTGTTTCCATTTCTTTGGTTTCGTGTTTCCATACTAGCAATTTACCTGACACTGACGACTTTTGACGCCTATGCAACAGATAATTGATAGAACATACTGTTACACAAAATTAATGTCTGGTGTTCCCACACTAGTTTGAGCTTTTCGAGAAAATTAATCCAGATTGTCGAGGTGAAACACTGTTGGTCATCAGATTGTATTCATAGCAGACGACAAGGTAAATACAATTAAAACAGAAAGGTAACAAATCATCGGTACGACTATATATGTTAACAGGAAATTATTAAGAACTTCCAATTCTCTGATTGTGCAAGACATATATTAGATATATGTATCACGCTATAACCATGTGATTTAGAATCCCACGCACAACTCGGTATTTTTAAACCGTGCAATAGGATTTTCGCTTAGCTTTAGGAAATATGTTGTCTCAACAATGGATATGACGATTCATACCAACCATAGATATTAGTTTTAAGATGCCAAATTCCCGTTGGTCATATTTTCGTTAGCCAAACTGTTCGAGCGTATTATTTTTAAACTTGTTTCAGGCAAGAGACGTACGAAACTTCATCATGCATGCGTCCCCGTTATTAACCAGTGAAACTAGTAAAATGCATTACAAGGAGGTGCTCGTCATAATGCTGAAAAGTATTCGGTCAGTGAAAGTCAAAGGGGCTATTAAAAACATAAGGAAGGTAATTCATACGTTAATTATCTTTATATTTCACAACTATTGTGGCATTGTGAGCAATTTCTCCTTTTATCTCACTGATTTCAAGTATATAGCTGCCACCACTTCGCATTTACTTTTTGGAAAACATTCACGTTATTTATAACATTTTACGTTATTTATAACAAAAAACCCTATTATTTTGATTCATGAAAACCAGATTATTAACGTAACGCAGAAGTTGTCTTGATAGTGTTTAACCCTATAGTTAAATCATACAAAGAAATCAGATCATATGTTTTAACATTATTTTCGCAAACTTTTTGATGATAACTATCTGTTGTGGAAATTATATTGTACCATTCACAACTATTCATTTCATTGAAATACTAAAGTACCACCAAATTGCTATATCTGTTTTATTCAAATTATCATGTAAAACGCATTCTTTCTTTTTCTCGTTCGTAGTTGGAGCATGATGATATAACTGAGAAAGATGTGTGTAAGGCTTTAGAACAAAGCTTAAAAGCACTCACCAAGTTTCAGTTGGAACTGAAAGAAACCATTCCGAACATGGATGCAGAACTAAAAAAGTTGGCGAAGACAGGCATAAAGGCTATAGAAAAAAACGAAACAGCAGCGACTGATCTAATGCAGAATACAGTAAAAAGGAAAGCGCCACAAACCCAAAGTAGAGCAAATAAGAAACGTTGTGTTTTGTTTGATGTGGAATGAAGGTAACACCGAAATATATATTACCAGGTCATCACTGGGAAATAAAGAAAACTATACACTTAACAAATCTTATAACTGTGCAGGTATATATATATATGACCGTAGTTGGTCAATATTTATCTGTTTTTGTTAATATTCACAATTGACCACGTGCTATTTTTGTTACGCACCAACCAACCATTTTACCGTGCATTTGTTGTTTTTTGTTAATTCGTGGATATGTGAGCCGTTATTCAGTAATCCGTTAATATGACAAAATAATCATAATTTAAACTGCCTAAATAGACAATGGAGATGAATGAAAACGTTATTGTCAATTAAAATGTGCACAGTTATAAGTTTTGTAAAGTGTATGTAATTGTCTACTTTTAATCAGATTTGCTTATGTAATGTGTACTTACTATGTGTAATTAGTTGTCGAGACATTTTAAATACAATATATTCAGAACCTGTTTTTTATCAAATTTGATCGAGAAATATTTCATGACAAAGGCTTGTCAAATAAATTGTATCCATATATGTAAGAATGACAACGCATTCTAATACCACAATGATGTCTAAAATTACTGAATCGCGTCCACAATTGGGTCCGGCAGCCAATTACGTGTTTGATAAATGAAGTCAGTTTATTGACGATTGACGTAACGGTAATGCAAAAATTGAACCATTTAGGAGAAATGAAATAGATTTTGAAGTGGATTGTATTGTAATATATGGCCTCCAGTCCAGAATACAAATAGTTGTTAATTTGAATATCATGTTAAGGCATGTACAAAACCTACAATTGATAAATATGATATACATGTTGTATATCTACAATTCTCTAAATAGTCCTGAGTATCATTTCCCGTATAATGTTATTATGAACAGCTATATATAGCTGATTCAACACCTTTTGAATTAATAAATTGGTCCCTCTTGCCAAATACCCTTTTCAAAATGTTGTCTACAGCCAATATACGTAACAAAACAATAATGTTATTACTACATGATGTACATGCAATGCATGTAATTATAACACCATGATCTTATATCAGTTCAAGTATTGAATTTTTCCATCTTACTAAAAACGTTTGTACGTTATATATTGTTTGTTTGTTTTCTTGCTTCTGTTGCCATATATTTGTCATATTTATTCACAATTGCAATTTGTATTTTGCCAAAGGCAAACAGTTGAAGAGTTCTGCAATAGTTTTAATGCATGTGGGATAAGGTTACATGTTATGTATGTTCTTCATGTTCATGTATATAGTGTTTGTCTATGTTTGTACATGTGTGTGAATGTGTATATATTATGTACACATTATGGAGGCGTATATACGTCTGAATGCATGAGTGCATATTCACATTCACAGGTATGATTACTAAAGCATGGGTCTTACATAAGGGAATGTCTCTCTTGAACTCTTCTCGGGAGATAATTCTGCTTATTCCCCCGCCACTACTCGGCGGCGCAGCGTCCCCCACAACAGGTTTGGTGTGTGGCACTTGTATGTATATATATGTTTTTGTTCTGTTATCAGTTTTACTTCATATATCCATTCTGTTCTTTTCAATTTCATTTATATTATGTTCTTGTATATTCAATATTGCAAGACATAAAGATTATATATCTGCCCTAAAATTAAAGAGCTTATGCCGTGGTGTGGTGTCCGTCGTCCGTGCGTGCGTGCGTCGTCCGTGCGTGCGTGCGTCCGTGTGTGCGTGCGTCCGTCCTGGTGACCGAGTACTTATATCTTGAAATTGTCAAATTCGCTATAATACAGCTTGTGAACGCAATAAAGTCTTCAGTTTTGATTGTATCTCCATCGAACTTATACAGTAGTTAGATATCTATAAGAGTTCGGTTCCTTTTGCAAACCAGCTAGATCCGCCTATGCAAGACTGGATTATGGCCCTTGAAATTGTCAAGACTGCTATAATACAGCTTGTGAACACAATATAGCCTCTATTTACTATCCAATCTTCACCAAACTTACATAATAGTTAAATATTGACGAGAGCTCGGTTCCTTTTGCAAACCAGCCAGATCCGCCCATGCAAGACTGGATTATGTCCCTTGAAATTGTCAAAATTGCTATAATAGAGCTTGTGAACACAATAAAGGCTCCATGTACTATCTGATCTTCACCAAACTTAGATAGTAGTTAAAAATATTGATGAGAGCTCGGTGCTTTTAGAAAATTAGCTAGATGTGCCTTTGAATGACTAGATTATTGCCCTTGAAATTGTCAAAATTGCTATAACACAGCTTGTGAACACAATAGAGCCTCTATTTACTATCCAATCTTCACCAAACTTAGATAGTAGTTAAATATTGATGAGAGCTCAGTTCTTTTCGCAAACCAGCCAGATCCGCCAGTGCAGACTGGATTATGGCCCTTGAAATTGTCAAAATTGCTATAAAACAGCTTGTGAACACAATAGAGCCTCCATTTACTATCCGATCTTAACCATACATACATGCTCTGCTCATGGGCCTCTTGTTTATTGTTTTATATTTGTATGATTTTTTTTTGTATTTGATAAATTGGAATTAGCATGGTTTTATTAACTGTGAGAGCTCGTCTTACTTTGCTTTATAGTGTGAAGATATATTGTATTTTCAAATATTGTTCATATGAAAGTGAATTGTAGGAGTGTTACTTGTCATATCTTTTCATGTTGTTCTCATTTGATGACATTAAAGACTCGCACTTTTATGTCATGATTTGTCCGTCGTCATGCCATACATATATTTACCTTTTCATTAACATTCCTTGTCTATGTGTATTCGTTTCATTTACCAGTTCATTTTAAATTCCTCATTTACATTTACTTAGATATCCTTAAAACATTATGTTATTCCACATACAACAAATCTGAAGCGACGACTTTAAAACATTAAGTAAAAATATTAGTACTCTCTAAAACAGCTATTATTGAAGTAATTTGAATATAAATGTGACAAAATGAGTAATTGGTAACTAATAGCAATTGTTCCTTTTGTTACACTGTGTTCAAAGGTAGTCGGCTGCAGATACGTCAATGGAACTTTATGTGGGAAAGGGTTAAGTATTACATACATCATGTTTATCTTTTTTGGTAATTTGTCGCGGTTTATGATAAGGTCGGATGTCTTAAGTTGTATTTTCGTTATTTCTTCATTAATGTTTGCATTCACTGAAGAATATTCACAATCCTTATTGGATTCATTGGATACATATTTTAATAAATGGGTTCTGACAGTTCATACTAAGAAACCTGTTGTTATGGTATGTAATAAGCGTCGCCAAATTATTGATCCTGAAATTGTTTATAACGGAATGAAGTTAACAACAGTCACAAATATTACATATTTGGTTGTTACTTTGTCGTACAATGGGAGATTCTACATGCCACAGAAAATGTAATCCGAACAGGCCATGAACATTGTTCTTATGTTACATTCCTCATTTGGACAAATTTCTTTAAAGGTTAAACAAATTGTTTGTGTGTGTGGAAACAAACACCATCAGCAACAGTTTCAGTTGGAAGGTAACCTTTACTTGTGTTACGAAAGATAGCAATGATTAAATTTTGGAAACAAATAAATACATGTCCTAATACCCTTTTATACAAGATTGTTAACGTAAAATATGCCCGTGGCAATATTGTAAATACTTTTCATAAAGATATAAACCATTTACTTGACAGTATCGGTTTATCATATATGCAAAGGAAATCAGATATTTTGACGTCGGACTTATTACTAGAAAAATAAAATATGGTTACCTTCAAAATCGGTTTTCGGATTTAGATAATTCTGCAAAGCTACTATGTTACAAATCTTTTGAAAATTATTTTAACCAGAAAAATATCTCGATTGTATTAATAACAATAATTACAGAATTGGATTGACTAGGCTAAGCTGTATATCTCACCATTTATTAATTGAGGAAGGACGGTATAATAACATCCCTAGGAAAATTTGAAATGTTAAGTTTTAATGTTATTGAGAATGAATAGCGTTTTATGCGTATATGTCCTATGTATTTTCATCTAAGAATCAAGTTACTTTCAAAATATTATCGTACTTGGCCATCGCTGCATAAATTTAAACAATTAATAAAAAATGATGGAATTAGTATATTTCGAAAACTTAGTAAATATATATATGGACAACACAAAACGTGATTCTAAAAAGGAGCCTTAGACGGATAGAAATCCGAATAGGGTGCTTTTTTAAATTCACATACTAGCTTATCTAACTTTTACACTAATTACACTTTTCTCAAATGTTATGACATTTATTTAAACTATACTATATATGTATGACCTTATTAAAGGTTAATTTTGTTGCAGCAACATGTAATATTTTATATGGATATAAATATTTTGTATTGAATTGTATTAAATTAATGAATGTTATATAGACACGAAACGTAACCCCGGGCGTTTGTTAGTATGGCGTTTAATGCCGCTTTCAACACCTTTTTCAGTTATGTCATGGTAAATTACCAGTATTACTTGTTCATTTATACTAACAGAAGCGATTCATTCGTAAAGCTAAACCCATGCCAATTAGGGCAAGTTCGATGTGTATTGCGTTAAATTGATTTAAAAAAAAATATGTCAGTATAATATCTGAATGAAGGGAAATAACTTGTTATCGCCACATTTCTTAAAAAATTAATGTCATCGCCCTTGTTCATCGTGTTCAGAAAGCGTTTGTATGTAGGAAAGGGTTAAACAAAAAATTGACTTTATGGCCAGTACTTGTTTCTGTAACTATTATATAAAAATGTAATAGTGATACCAGACAAACAAATTCAATATAAAATATACTACTACTAAAGGTATTAACTATACAAACTGTATTGTAAAACTTGAAAGTTAGAGCTTGTCCTGATCGATCAATTGATTGATTGAGTGGAGTTAAACGCCATTATTAGCAGATTCTAAGTTATATATCAGCGGCCATTTCAACTAACCATGTGTTTCCTTATTTGTTTTAACCAGTTTTCCACACAACATCATCATTGCCACTAAATTCCTTCCAAGAAAATAGTATATTATATTTTAACTTTAGTCAATCAGGGAAATAATGAATAGTCGAGATGGTCGTCGAACTCACGGAGGATCAATAGCCCTCGTCTTTACCGACTGAGCTATCGCGGCCGACTACTTGCCTTTACAACACTGGGCCTTTTCACCGTTTAATATCATATTTTAGTTCGCTATCACGACGGCCAGTTCATCATAACTATAAAATAATATTGAGAATGACGTACAACATATACGAACTAACAAACATACACAATATTGAAAGGGACAAAACAGTGTTTTTGTCAAATTAAAGCACATGCAATAAATATGTTTATGGTTTATTGATTTGAGTTTAACGCCTTTTTAAAAATGTTGCAGTGATATCATGTTGGCAAGTTCTCGATGTAACCATGTGTTATTAAGTTTTCTCGAACAAGTGCACCACATAACATTCTCCCCAATTAACTAGCTACGTTTCCACATCGAATATTGTTTACCCAAGAGTAAGTATCGATGAAGTGACCTAAGGTACAACTGGAATTAAGATTAGTCTATCGTAGCACGAAAATACCATATGTTTAAACCCGTCAAACAAAAGGGGGAAAAGTAACGTTTTCAAACTGACCATATAAAATGATAGTTTGCATGTTTATATCTTGTTTGAAAAAAACATTTGACATTCTTAGCAAAACCTTTATATTTTTAAAGATAGGATTCCATGTGGAGAGTATAAAACCGAAACTCCTACACATTCATGTGTCTACAGATATGGATATACATGTATTTATCTAATCAAGCGCAGGGCACACATTATCTCATAACCCACTGTGTAATACGAACATTGTTTCAATGTGGATGGTGCTTCTTTGGAGACAAGACGAAATAATAAAGAGTGCCCCTATAAATAGTTTGAGCGTTGTATCTGCGGGAGAACAGCCCGAGCGCCGGTAGCTCAGTCGGTAGCAACGCAGGATGTATATCCATGGGATGTGAGGTCTAACGTAAATTAGAACACCAACTCGGCCAAGAGTTGACAACATATAACAAAAGGGAAAATGACAAGCGTCATACGTCTTCCTCCAATAGGCTAAGGGTAGACCTTTTATTACACATACGCTGTATTGATCCGTCACAATTAAATGTCATTGACACAGTTATAGTCTCGTACCCGGCGTACTGTAGTAAAATAGAACGACAGGATTAAACCAACAATTGCGTCTTGCAATATAATTAGGTACCCGACGTAATCTTGTAAAGCAGTACGGCTAGCATTAGTCTGTTATTCGGCGTACTACATTCAATCAGTAAATATACAATTGATTTTTTTCGTAAAATCTACAACAGACCAATTCAAAGTCATGTTTAAAGACGAATCAAACTACTAGCTTAGTTTAAAGGTTTGGTCCACAAATAACTGAAGCGTTTTCCTTGCTCCACGATGGCCAAAGTGCACCGCCATTAATGATGTATGTCTTACCCGATAATGAGAAAATAGGGAAAAGTAACTCATACTAGTTAGATCAGTGAAAACTGTAGTGCTATGCAATCCAATCTTTCTACGTAAACAACGTACTGAGTAAGCAATAGTTAATAAATCATCAAAACAAATAAACCCTATATTTTATGACAATGGTACAAATACAATCTTGTTTATATTTTCACATTGGTCTCGCGACGGAATCAAGTGACAAATAGGTTTGCACCGATATCAATATCGTTTAACTAGGAACGTAAAATAGATCAATTACATTCTGCAGAAGAAGAGAAATAAAATATGTTAATCCATAGAGGGTTTTGTTCTAAAGAGATCAATTGAATGAAAGGTACAGACCTAAACTTCTTCCAATTTTATTTAAAGATACAGATCGGTCTATTTATTATATTGTCGGGCAATGATAATATACAAAACAATACAATACAATATCTTTATTCGTAATATAAGGTCACCGGCCCATAATACATATACAATCTAACAAATTAATTGATCTGAGTAACATCAAGTAAATATGATCTATGTATACACCTTAGTAATAAGAAGGCAAATAAATGTTTTAATTCATTATTATGCGATTTAACTAAGTAGTGTCTTCTTTTAATTTCTTCAGTCTGTTTCTTCAGATGTTTCAAAATAATTATTTCTTTTCTTGATTGCAATTGTTAAACATCTAGCCAATATAAAAATGCAGTAATGTATTGTAAATACTGTAATGCTTATGCCCTCGTGTCAGATGACTGTTGTTGTTGGTCCGGGTTGGACGCTAAGACAATTACAGTAATACCTTATTTTATAATCCGAGCATGGGGCGGGGTATTTATCAACATTTTTACACAAAAGGCCAGTTGACAATTCACACGTAAATATTTCCTTCAACAAATACGCGGGAATCCCGTCGTTTGTAGCGCATGCTATCGTGGTAACATGGCCGTCGTGGCAGTATTGGTCTAGATCATTGCCGTCAATGTGCTCGTGCTCGAAACCGTCCGAAGGTGTGTCTCTGTTGAACCAGCGAGTCCATCCGCTCTGTACACAAGGCTTTGGAGTGGTCTAAGCGTCCGTACTCCTTGAATTATAAGTAAGAAGTTAAAACCCATCAGAGGCCAATAGTTATTGGTTGGTGTTTTACGTCGTTTACATCATTTTTTTTATCATATCAGTTCACTTATTCATGTGTTTCCTGATGTTCTCACCAGTACTCCATAAGACATTATTTCCAACAAACTGGCTGCCCTTTTCACATAGAGTGTTAGCCCATCGAATGCAGCTGAATGCCGCTTGACACAGTGATCCTCGTCATACGGTAACGGTATTAAATTGATCTCAACCTAATTTGCGGATATGTTATGTTCTTAATTGATTGGTAAGTAATGTTCTGACAACAGGAATTCTATTGTATCTCGGTGGCCAGTTCGTCTATCCACGCTTTTCGTCGCATACTCGGTCCAGAACGTCACACAATATTCACTCCAGACAACTATCTTACTTTACGAAAAGTAGTAGATAAATGACGCTGATCGTTTAGACCTTTTTTTCAGTCGTAATATTTTAATCGATACAGACAAGTGTTTGAAAATGGATAATTTGCTTTTCCGCGATGATTTTTAAAGTTATCTGCTGCAAATGTGTCACATGTCGACTGTATTGAGAAAGAGTTTGAATTACTTCTAATTATTCGGGTTGAAATACGCAAAACGAATGATAACCAAAATAAAAAGGAGTAATTCAAATTGTATTTTAAGTTTCCATTGTAAAACATGTAAAGACATGGATCAACCATTATACCTTGCGATGTTGTCTTCACGGGGCCAGGTAGTAACCGGTTTGTTGTCACTTTCCTCAATTCGGTCGTCTTAAAAATACAAACATGAGCTATTATTTTTTTGACTGTATGTGTTGACGCCGCTCTCAGCAACGTTTTAGTTATGTCACGGCGTTTCTTAGATAAGTTACCTGTACTACTGGTTCATATATCCTGATATCGGCGAGGAGGTCGTAAAACTAACTCAACAATCCTGATAGTCAACGTGGTAAAGCCTTTACTACCATTTCAATTTTTAAATCTACATAACATTAAACATTTGAATTTGCATATATATCCAGTGCGAAATTATAATCGATAGCATCGGCGGACCGTTTACAATTGAACGTCTTCGGTAGATATATAAAGCGCACTCTGGCAAGACCAACATCCGGCGGATGTATTAAAAATACGGTCATTCTAGAGAGGTCTTGAGCATCGTTGGTTAAGATGAATATTGTAATAACTGATCGAGTTATATGGTGTTGTGGTCGAGCGTCGGCTTCGATCCCCGGTCGGGTCATACCAAATAATTTACAGAATGGCTGCCCTTCTTTGCGCTCAGTATTGCGGTGTTGGTATTACGACTGACTGGATGGTGACAGGATAAATGGACCAATAGTACTGGTAACTTACTCATGAAAGGTTTTGATATGACCAAACAAAATGCGTAAAGCGGTGTAAACACCAAACAATCAATAGAATAACATACAAATTGTTTGCTTACTATTGAAAGTGCCCGCCATTTCTGGCTTATGAGACAGCTAAACACGTTTCTATCCCAAATCCTGTCGGGTTTTCGCCAGGTATAAGGCAGGAAGACATTGGGTACCATCATCAGAACGGACCAAATTGTCGCCAGTGCGATTAAAACCATTGACCTCCCACTCCCGAAGCGGATCCCTTAACCACTAGGCTATCTTGATTGGTGTGTTGTCCGTAATTTTCAAACCAATTCATTTGTCTTTATATTAAAATTCAGAAAACATTTATACTGTCACTCTAGAGAGGTTTTCGCTCTTCTGCAGATTAGTGCGTAAAAACGGAGTAATAACATTAAGTCAAGTCTCGGTAGTGTCACGGACTGTCAATCAAGGGGTTGTCAGTTCGAACCCTAGCTCGGTAAACATCCTTTGTGACGTTTGACAAAAAGTCAAATTCGACAAGCGACTTTCGTCTTCCACCAATTAGCTAAAAGTATATGTGGAAAAGCAGCCAGTTTCTTGGAAAGACTTTTGTGGAGTGCTAGAATGAAAAACACGTCGGTATGTGAATTGGTTGCCGTGATATTGCAAAACAATTATTGAAAATGCAATGTATTAATAAATGAGCCGTCCCGAAAGAAAACCAACATTGTGGAATCTGCGTAAAGTATTGACCCGGATCAGAATAACCATGCCGCACAGGCTTTCCCGGAAAGACACCTTTCACCTCCTGTGGATTTTCTGTTTCATGAATCATTATTCTAGACCTCTATCCCCTTGAGACGGAATGTTTAGTCCCGGATCAGTCTGCGCGTAATGCGCAGGCTGATCTGAGTCGATATATTATGCAGATTCCACAATGTTGGTTTTCTCGCTGATCGGCTCAAATTACCTTGGCCGTTGGTCTTGTTACGATTGGTGTCATAGGTGTTTGTGCTACTGGTGTGATGTAAACAGTACCGCAGCAATTACAGCATCTTGTATTCGACCTTTCTAATGTCTGCAATTAGAATAAGATAAATTTAGGACACTTTACACGAGAAGAAAACAACCAATCGAAACACTGCTGCTAGCTGACTATGCCAGCCTTTGGATGATAGTTTGGCCACTATTGTAGCTTAGGTCAATGGGAAGTAAATCGTATCGCCTTGCCGCTCAGACAATTTCAGATGTATACATAAGTGCGAAGTTGTCTCTCATCGAACAACAACGATTTTGTTTAAAGTTAAAAGTGTTGATTTTATAACGTGCCATATGCTCTGACTGATTTACAACCAAAGTAGTGTTTGCATTTACCTATACTGACACATGAAGAGCAATTTTAAAGCGTACTGTTTTCAAACTATATATTCAAACATTACAATTAGCAATGCAAATTATATCAAAACAGTAAGACGAAGTAGAATACCTTCAAAAATTACCTCCCTTGTCGGCAATTTTTATGAGCAATTATGAATATATATATACATGTATAACATATGAAACACAAAGTAAATTGAGGTTGTTATCCATATTTTGTTGAAGATTTCTTTTCTCCTGATTATACCAGATTCTTGATTTTATATGAAAACAATATTGCGGTATAATCGGCTTGGCATTACACAACGAATTTTGAATGTTTCGTTTTAAAACTTAGCAAGTTTGTGCAGGCATCTAGACAGAATTATAAGAGAGTTACTTCTCCAAATATTGCAGTGTAGCGATAACTCGAGAGAAACCCAGAAGTTAGTTCGAATAATCGACGTGTTCATCTTTTTGTCTAGATGTGTTCATATTCGTTTGCTGCTGCAGATTTGATTTTGCTTTACTTTGAATGTAAAAAAGGGGGTTTAAGATCCGTGTAGACTTACTGTAATCTTTACCATAAGTTCGTCCTGTAGCAAGACTATCCGGCTTGAGAGTGAGATCTTGAATGTGTGTCTGTAGCTGTTTCACGACCTTCTCAAGGTCATAAAACCGCTCACCATGATCCGCCAATGATCGTAGTACCTCAGACTTTGTATCAACATAAAGCGTCTGGTGTAAACAGATTCCGATGCAAATGAGGAATAACACTTTCAGTTAGTATGCCATTGTTGCTGTTGTTTCAACTGATATATTGTTAATATCGTATTAACTAAAATAATGTTAATATCGTATTTACTAATATAATGTTGCCGTCGTTTCAACTGATATAATGTTGCTGTCCGTTTAACTGATATAGTGTCGCTGTCGTTTAAACTGACATAGTGTTGCTTTCGTTTCCACCGATATCATGTTGCTGTCGATTTAACTGATATAATGTTTGTGCCGTTTTAACTGATATAATTTTTATTTCAAAATATATTTGAAATATAAATTGATACAATTCTGCCGTTGATATGTATTATCTGTTTATGGTATTGGGACTAGTAACTGTTTTTGTTACACAAACATAGATATAAATATAAATAGTTAATTATACGTATTATTTGTTATGGTATTATTGATCATCTATCTTATTGTTTGTAATTTAGGTTACACATACATGTTTATAAATGTATTTAATTGTTAACGTATTTAATGCCAGTAAATGTTGGTGCATATGGATTTTAATGTCCGGCATCTATGTATTTTGGTGTTTTGGTGTTTTGATTCACTGATGGCCACCAATATGTCGGAATTATTCACTCGACGCCTTCTGCTGCTCTAAATAGAAAAGAAATTGTCAAGTTAAAACAGCTTCATGCTGAAGTAAAACCAGATTGTCACGCATGCACTCAGTCAAAACGGATCTACACTTTCGATACGTTGTATGTATTTGTGCGTAACTTTTAATCTTTTTTCTTCAGTTATATCACGGTGTTACTTATGCAAGTCAACAGTTCTACTGGTACATTTACCTGACATTAGCAAGTCAGACGCAATGCTAGTCCCAAATCCCTGAGCGTCAAGGCGGATGAACCATGGATGGATCAAACGCACGACCTTATTTACTCCAATCTAACGCTCTACTACTACTACTAGTACTACTACTACTACTGCTGCTGCTACACTGGAATCCGCCGTGGTCGAGTGATTATCATGGGGGATTTGAAACCGGGCGTCCCATGCTCGATCCACAGCCGCGACACGACGGTCATGGTGGAATGCTCTTGGGCAAGGCACATTTCCTAGCCTATTACTGGTTTATTTATCCAGGGATCATGAATAAAATAACTCCGTTATATAACTGAAATAATGTTGAAAGCGGCGTAAAATACAAATAAAACAAAAACAAATACTACAACACAGAGGCGTTCCCTCTATATGCGTGTTAAATTGACCTAAATGTAAAGGCTGACATCAACCTCGGACTATCGACCTTATCGGAAATGTGCACGGTTTGACACAACATTTGTTATTTCGATGGCGGTTACATCAATTGATATATTACTCCATCACAATGCAATGTCCAATGATGAAAACCTAACACGGTGAGTTAAAGTAAAACATAAATGAGCTACTTCTAGCGATTCGATGTCTTATTGACTATCCTTAAAGGATATAAAGCTAAATAAGTGTGGACTCTGTGTAAAGTATCGACCCAGAACAGCCGGAGCATGCTACGCACGCTCACTCGGACAGACACTTTTCACCTCCTGTGGATTTTCTTTTTCAGGAATCATTATTCCTCTATTCCACTAAGACGGAATGTGTAGGCCTGTATTTTGCGCGGACTGCGCAGGCTGATCTGGGTTGATAAATTACGCAGATGCCATAATGTTGGTTTTCTTGAGGGGCGGCTCAAATGTTAACTTCGACGTGTGACAAAATTGACTTCCAGAAAAAAGAACATGACAAAATGAATGAAGAAGGATATCCATCCGCGCAACTCGAAAGTCCCAAAAAAAGAACGAGTTCCTACCATAAACTCGAATCCCGGCTCGGGCAACTTTCTTTCCGACGATTGACAAAAGTCAATGTGAAATGCGTCAATCGTCTTCCACCAATGGGCTTAGTCTATGTGGAAAAGCCAGTTGCTTGAGAAGATTGTTATGTGGAGTACTGGTGTGAAAAAAACAGGAAATGCATGATTAGGTGAACTGGCCGCCGTGATATAACTGAGAAATTGTTAAAAACGGCGTTAAAGCCCAAACAATCAATCAACCTACCATATACCTTCAAATTATGTAGATAATAAGCACCAAACAAACACATTTTAGGTGACTTAACACAATACTAAACGTTTGGTGTATGATTTATTGCAGTACTAAGAGTGTAACACGCAATTGTCTTCGTATTCACCGTACATAATGCCATTCGGGCTGTATTTGCTTAGTACTAAGGTAATTGCGAGCCTCACTATTATAACTGCACCAAGCACACATTTTTAACGCATAAAAAGCTGATTTTAGCCTTCTCGCGAGAAAACCAACATTGTGGACATTGTGTAAAGTATCGACCCAGATCAGCCTAAGCATGCCGCGCAGGCTTACCCGACTATACAATGTTCGCCTCCTGTGGATTTTCTGTTTCAGGAATAATTACTCTATACCTCTATTCACATGAGACGGAATGTGTCGACACGGATCAGTCTGCGCGATAGAGGTATAGCGTTATGATTCCTGAAACATAAAATAGACTGGAGGCGAAAAGTGGCTATCCTGGTAAGCCTGCGCGGCATGCTTAAGCTGATCCAGGTCAATACTTTACGCAGAGTCCACAATGGTTGTGTTCTCGTGGGACGGCCAAATTACAAAAGTGTCTCGAAGCCCTCTGTGATTCTTTGGTAAACATTAAAGATCCTGATCAGACTGCGCGTATGCGGTTGCCGATCTGGATATACACTGGTCGCAAATGTCTTACGGTCGGTTTTTTGCTTAGCGGCGCCCGAATACGTAACCTTGATGGATAATCTTTCAAGATTAATTGACTCGACCGGTATGGGCTTCATCTGAATCTCTGCAATTTTATTTTTGCGTTGGACGTGCTGGACCTTTTTCAACTGGAACTTTATTGGTGCGAGTCTGTCAAAATAGTTGAGCATCAATATCTCAATTGATAAAGAATGCCTTCAATCGGGGGGCGTTATTTCGAATTCCGACACGGACACTTATCTTTCCGCTTTTTGACTAAAGTCGTTGTGGCTAATAGCTTTATTCGTCTACAACAAAAGAGAAATCATTTATGTTGGAAGGTAGCCAGTTGCCTTGGGCGTTTGCAGTGCTGAGTACTGATGCAATGAAGCAAGCAATCAAACGTATGGAAAACTGTTCGACCTTATCAACCTGAAATACCAAAGAAAAAGGCGTTACACGTCGTTATACTCTGGTAAATCTCCAATCATTCGATTCAAACCAGAGTTATACATATATATTACAACATGTGTTGTTCCCTTATAACAACATCGTTCTTCTAAATATTTACTGTTATTAAACTTTAAAAACAAGCTAATTAATTGATAGCGTTATGATATATACAACATCACTTTATTTGATTTGCTATATGTCTACTCGTAAAGATATATAATATGAAATGGTTAATATAAATATATACATTAAGGGAAGTGACTCTAGTTGAATATGATCCCATATAGTACTAGTTTTCTCCTTTCGTACCGTTTACTTTAAACATAGTAAATTCTCATATAATTTACATAGTAGGAAACATCAAGAAATATAAAATGGAGAAATGGATACGAATAAAAGCTCATAGCTTGTTTTTAGGTCCTATCCAATGGAGATTGATTTACGGGAAGCACGGTTAATAATTTACATGTTCAGAAAATAACAGCTTACTTTAGCTGAATAATATATCATACAAGAACAAAAGAAATACAGAAAAGAGAGTAAAGAGAGATCAAGCAAGGGGGAAATAGGGAGAAAGAAATACATATAAAGAGAGAGATAAGGGAGGGTCGGTGCGCGTATTGGAGGTAAGTTAATGTATATTTAAATATCCATACCAAATGAAATATAAAATAAACAGATTCATAAAGATTTGCAAGTAAAAAAAATAATTAAAGAAAGGGGTTAATTATCGTGAGCTTAACCGTTTGGTTCCGATTAGAGATTTTTGAACTGAATAAAAAAAAACAGAATATACTTGGATTGATGAATTTGGATTTCCATATACAATCATAGCAGGCCTAATGTTTTGTGGAAGTTCTCTCAGCATGCCATGTCTAATAACATTGCAGCAGGACATTCAAGTAGGTAATGTAAAGAGGTTTCATTTGTTTTATATGCGCAAAAGAGAGAATCAACAACCTTCCTGAGAAAAGGATGATAGTTGAGTCCACTACATTTTGTTCGTAATCGGGTATATAATAACTTTTGAAAATGTTTGGTTTAAAAGAAAAGATGTTCCAAAACAAGCAATTTGTCTCTTTGTCACAATGGTTTCGAACTTTGTATAACAAATAAATTTAAAGTTATCCAGATGCAACCAATTTTTTTCGTACATGTTTTCTAAACAGAGGACACTTTGATCATCAAATCAGTTAATCTGACCTAACCCTTTTCCACATCATAGTACAACAAATATACGGCTGGACGATGACGTTTGAAACAACTGGACAAATCTGTGATATGTGGCCCATAACATATACAGTTTAACAATAAAATGAACAAATTATAGAGTTGAATTGCGTCACGCTTGATTAACAAATAGTAAATATGTACAGAAATTGTGTTATTTTAACCAATTATTATGTAAAAGGCGCTTAAAGACTGTTTGGAACACAGATGAGCGGGTAAGTAGGTATATGTAATATCCTCGTATATTTTACAGTGGAAACACGCATGGTATTCATCTTCCAAAACTTCTTAATATGTCTGTATTAGGCAAAACTGGCACATCCGAAGCTCTCTCTGTATTCAGGCTAGCATGTCTACCAACTTCAATGTTTGGTGTGTGGTTCAAACATTTACAATCTCTGTAAGTGAGGGAATGATTACCAAATAAATATTAAAACATTGTGTCAAAAGGAGAAATCGCGCATTATGATTTCAAAAGTCGTCTGCTGCAGAGTCGTAAAAATGCTTCTACATGTTGGAAGGAACAACATTTGCATATTATGCCATGCACAACATTAAACTGCAATGGCGAATAATGTAGATCAATATCAGACTTTCTGTTCTTGAGGTATACTCTTGATCTACACTGTGCGTTATTTTTGCATCAGTATTTACTATCTAGTAACCCTTTCCCTTCCACCAATGGGCTAACAGTTTATGTGGAAAAGCAGCCAGTCGATTGGAAAAAGTTTTTGTTTGGTGTATTTGTTTGAGAAATACAGGCAACACCTAATAAGCCGAACTGACCGCCAGCATATGACTGGAAACAAGTGTTGAAAACGCCGTTAAAGCCCATCCACAGACGACTTTTGAAAACAACTTTCATTTATAGAGATTTTGCCATATATCTGCATGTGCGAATTTGTCAATATTCAGGGAGATGATTACGGTTGTAGGAATTCAGGGTATAAGGGTTAATACTGGGGGAGGTTTAAATATGACTGTTTCCATCGATTAATGTAAACGTTAAGTGATGTATGCCCAGGGGTCCAGATAAGTTGGAGTTTACAGCTCTTTTCTCAAAAATATCTTTCTTATTATCCAACCAAACCCTATGTTGTGGGTGCTCAAAAATAATTGTCTCACTGAAACGATTATGTTGAGTACCCACACTATAGGGTTAGAAGGTCAACTAGAGATTTCACAATATGCAAAACGCCCCTTATCTAGAGCTTTGGATTATGTCTATATTATGAAATAAATTGTACTATTTGTATATACATGACTTGTTTCTAGATTAAATCATAGGGGCCTGGCACGGTAATTAAAAAAAGAGAAAAAAGGAAAATCTTTATTTTTAGACTATATATATAATACAGAATACTTTTTCCAATTAGTTTAGATAGCGAACCATGCCCCTATTGTTCAAATCATAGGGCCTCTGGCAAGCTAATTAAAAAAACAGAAGAAGGAAAATCTTTTATATATAGATAATACACTAATGTACAGACTATACATTTTCATTCCCAGGTAACTGACTCTCATCCTACATAGACTATATAGCCCATTCAGTAAGAGACGGTGGATGTGGTGCCGCCATTTTACTACCAAGTGCTCTGCACTACGTTTGACCAAGGCATATGTCTCCTTTGAGTAGATTTAACCTTTTGATGTTAGACGAACGACTCGTGTTGCAATGACTTTTGTCAATCAAGAGTATAACTGAATGGCCGAGTCGGAGTTTGAAATCACGACTCTCGTAGTTACAGACTAGCTTTATCAGCCAGAGTACTCATGTGTACAACAGATGATCTTATAACTATTTTAAACCCTGTTTCTGTTTTATCACTGCGGCCACTTAACCTAAGTAGTTTTTTTCTGACTCCTGTATTCCATAAAACATCTGGCAATCTTCACTTTTAGTGGACGACGAGAGTAATGCTCGAGCTCGCGGCCGTCGTCGTTACAGTCTGCGCTATCGCGACTCGACTATTCGGTAAAACATGGAGGGAAAACACCAGTAGTTTAAGTAGTTGTATACCCTTTCACGTATTATTATTATTTGAAATAGTTTAAAACAATGTGGCCAACAGTATTTGCTCATCTAGTTCGATGGCACATCCTGTAGCCCCTAACATAAGCTTTATTTATCTGGCAAATATGAATGTTGCCTGTGGGATTCAATCCTTTGACTTCTTGCTACCGAAGCGGATCCCGTAACCACTATGCTATTTTGATCGGTCTGTTTTCCATACCAATGTATTTGCCTTTGCATTATAATTAAGAAAATCACAATTTTAACCATAGTTTAGTTTTATTACGGCGGCCACTTCACCTTACTAGTGTAACATCCCAGTTACACAGAGCCATCGGTGATTGATCGGTAGTTTTTTTGGAGTGAACCGATGACAACGTATTTAACACCGATATCACCTATTGGTCACCTGTTTTCCACCTATCAACTGCTATTGGGGAAAGATAAGTTTTATCGGTGAAAAATTACCGATTGGGATTTTTAAACATGTTTAAAATTCTCGATCGGTGTTTTTTTTTACAAATAACCGATTGACAACCTGTCTACAACCGATATCACCGATGATCCACCGATGAGCCACCGATAAGCAACCGATCAACTAATACTTACCACCGATAGAAAAAAGATGAGAATTAAAATGTGGGATTTCGTCGGTTTTGATCGGTGGTTAATAGGGATTCAATCTGTGATCAATCGATTGCCGCCATCGTGTCATCGGTGGGTTTAAATTTGTAAGTGGCCAATCGGTCAACTCAACTGCAAAAAAATCATCGGTTCTCATCACTTAAACATATTGTTTTAATAAAAGAACCATCAGCAACCTATATCACGAGATATGCAAGCTATTAATCACCGATATCGCCGATCGGACAAAGATAACCAAATATGAATCACCGGCCATATCTGACGAAAAGTGTTTAACCACTGATGACTAGCTATCAAACACCGATTAATCAGCGTTAAGCCCGATTTAGCCCCGATTTACAAACGATAAAAAACGATAGTATTTCAGCATTTGTATCGATGAAAACATCCTTATCACCGATCCAACCCCGTTTCAGTTGCTTTCGGTCACCTACCAGCAACCCATGAAATAACTGATTGAACACTTGTCCATCACCGATGGCCGTTTACACAGAAAACCAGAAATAATCACGCATGACAACCGATCAAAACAGCGAGTAGATTTAAAATAAAATGACCGATTGGGGACCGACCGTCTGTTACATGACTGTCTCACTATTGTACACCATATTACTTTATTTTCAGGTATCTAGCTATCTTCCCCATTAGTGGAAGACGAATGACGCTAGTTCTCGTCTGTACAGCAATGGGTCTTATTACGGTTTAATCACGGCAGTCAGTTAACCTAATAAGTGTTACATGGCTTTCTCGCTCCTGTTTTCCATAAAATGGTTTATTATGTATCTGGCAATCTTCCCTATTAGTAGAATACAAGTGACGATAGTTACAAAGGCTTTCGTAAACCATTGAAAAAAATGTACGGTCGAGTAAGGTTCGAACTCACGGACGTCATCGTATACGTCTGATCTATCGCGACCCGACTATTCGTCATTAAAACAAGGGGTCTTAATACCGTTTTGAACGATATGTAAATTTAATAACGACACCGGTTTACTTTTCAAGTGTAACCTGGCTTTCACACCCCTGTACTCCAAACAACATTATGTTGATGTAAATGGCTACCATTCAACATGGACTGTTTAGTCCATCGTTGGACGACGAGTCGTGCTAGTCACAAGGATCTTTGTCAATCAAAGGAAAGAACAATGGGACGAGCCGGAGTTCGAAATCATGTTCCTCATCTTTATCAACTGAGCTATCGAGAACCGACTACGCGTCTGTGAGGCAAGGCAATAACTTGGCTGTATATGGCTATTTAATTGCCAAATTCTTAGTAGTTGTATACCCTTTCACGTATTATTATTTAAAGTAGGTTAAATCGAAGTGGCCAACAATATTTGCTTATTATTTAGATGGAAAATTATTTAGCCCTTTTACGACATAAGCTATATTTACCTTGCAAATAAGAATGTTGCCTGTGGGATTCAATCCTTTAACCTCATGCTCCCGAAGCGGATTCCGTAACCACTACGCTATCTTTATTAGTGTGTTGTCCATAATTTACAAACCAATTTATTTGCCTTTGCATTAGAATTAACAAAACATTTAAACTGTCACTCTACAGAAGTTTTTGCGCTGCTGCAGATCAGTGTGTGGGACGGGATTATTTTCATTTGAATGAATATTGGTAGTTCAGTCGGTAGCGACGATTGCTGTAAATCAAGGGGTTGTGAGTTCGAACCCCAGTTCAGTCAAAAACATTCTTTGTGACATTTGACAAAATGTTAAATGTGACAAGCGATACTAAATAATGGCTAAAAGTATATGTGGAAAAGCAGCCAGCTGCTTGGAAAGACTTGGTGAACTACTTGATTGAGAAACAGGTAGTTTCAATTGTCGCCGTGATATGACTGAAAGATTGTTGAAAATGCTGTGAATTAATTGGTGTGATAGGCGTTTGTGCGACAGGTGTTATGTTAACAGTACCGCAGCAATTACAGCAGCTTTTATTCGATCTTTCTAATGTCTGTAATTAGAATAAGATAATTTGGGATAGACATGTCACTGACCGTGGCCCGCATGTCCTTCGATATAGTTTATTGGCCCCCATGTCCCTGAGTAGCCCTAATGCGGCTGAAGTAATTCATGCTGTAATAAGTGGAGATAACTCAAAAGCAATTGTCAGCGGATAAAATGTGGTATAATAAAGACTAACTTCCGGAGTTATGGCCCTTAATTATTTAGAGTTAAAATAAAATGCTACTGAATTGTTTTGTTTTCAAATATATGCACGTCAAATCTAATTTAATTACTCATAGAAGTTGAAATTTCGAAGTATAATACCTTTATGGAGTGAGGGTACATAAATCTACCAAATATGGTCATAAACTGAAAATTTAGCTAACTTCCTTACCTATGCAGCCATACCACCATATGACAGAGACAGGCTTCAAAATGCTTTGGGTAGTCAATTTAAAGCCAAAACGGAGGTTCTCAGACGTGTTATTAAGTGCGTACGGACATAAAAGACACAGACATATAAAAAAGGAGCATGTTTCTGTATATATCGCAGCACGTCCACGCATGAAATACGTAATTGAAGTTACTTTGGTCGAAAAATAATCAAACATTTGCTTTGCACCCGCCGCAGACAAATGACAAATGATGATAGGCTAAAATGTATGCATATAGAAATCCTTAAAAACAATAATTAGGCACATTTCGGCACCCTAACATAGGTACCGGAGGGTGTACATAAGTTCAAGCTTTCCGGACTATTAAACCCATAGCCAAGGCTAGACGTATATATGCAATTAATAGGTATAGAATAGATCTTGAAAAAACAGTTTCTCAAAACGGCTTCTTTTGTGTAGTCATTTGCCTCTTGGGACCCGGGTTTGAACCCTTAGAACGACTGCTGTGCAACAATTCTTGGGGTGACCAACATGATTTATACGTTATTTTAAATGCCTCATCAAATGCTGTCAGTCGCCTGCCGTGTCGCTGTTGACCATGTCCGTATAGAGTTTTACGACCAGAAATAGTGCTAGGGCCATAAACAATTTCATTATGCAATATGGAAAAATGACGTAATTTCATTATATGGGCACACATGACCAAGCTTGAACCATGAGGGCTCGTCATTGCGCAACGTTTGATACTCATATTGCAATATTTGGAAATAATTTAAAAACTATTTCGACACACGTCAATTTTGGGAACTTGGGTAAGCAAATGTTTGTATAACGGATAGGTGGTCCACATCGAACATTTTGAACTTTGACACTTAACATTTGTTTGGTGGTCAGAGTTTGATGGAAGGTCAAGATCATAATTCCTGTCCCCTAGAGTTCACCATATGTTTTAAGTAATCCGGGGAGGAGGAATCTTTAAAGGCCTCCGTGTCCCGAAATTTGATACAATATACGGTATAAAAGATATTAATCTTAATCGGAAAAAACGCGACGATTGTGATTATATTACACCGAAATATATTTCCCTACCACGTTTAAACAAAATATATCAACAACTTTAGGTTCACCAGGGTATCGAACATGGTGAGGGACAAGGGGACAGAGAGGCGTCATTCCCAACATAGTCAAACTTATTATTTCGTTATTGGCGCAGGCTGTCAATTCGGGGGTTACAAGTTCGAACCAAAGCTTGGCCAGCGTTCTTTTCGACGTTTGACTAAAGACAAAATGTGAAAGGCGTAATTTCTACTTTCAACAATGGAATAAGAGTCCATGTGGAGAATAGTCAGTTGTTTGAAAAACTGTTTCGTGAAGTAATGGTTCTGCGTAAGCAAGGAAACACCTGGGTATGAAAAATGACTGAAAACATCTTGAAAACGGCGTTAAACTGAATTGAGTAAAAATATTCCAAATAAAGGACCGTTGATTATACATGCACATGTAATAGTTAGGCAAGACTTATTTATCCTTGAACAATTATAAAAGTCTAATGTTGAATATGTATTGTAAGAGATAAAAGTAAATTCATTTTAAATTAAAGTACGAAATTATTACTTATTAAGATGCTGTTAGGTGTTTAATTATCATAGTTTAAAAGCGAATATGAATTAATTCGGGATTATTTTACAATTTGCATTATAATACCATTTTAACAACTGTTTACACACTTTATTGTTCAACAACTGTTTTAAAGGTGAATGAGAACAGAAATGTAAATAATTAACACACCAGAAGTAATGTTTAAAGTAAAATCAAGTTGGCGTACACGTATAATATAAATCCGAATTGTATTCATCCAATCTCTTATGTACGAATATACACAAGGGAGGTAACGAAACAATGACAGCAACACGTTTAGCTCGTAATTATCTACCTTTATACGAGCAGCATTTGTAACAGGTGTAGATAAAGATCGAATCTTCTAACGCTCTGCATTATTTACGAATATGCCAAGGATGTTTAACAATTTCCCACTTAAAGAGGCGTTTTGACGAATGTTAAAAACATTTGAAAAGTAGAGAAATTGTTCATAATGAGTAATGTCTCCTTTTACCCGAATATTTTCAACTTTGTTTAATTATTCATGTTTTGTTTAAAGTCGTCTGTTGCAGGTTTTTTAGATGTGAGCAAGTGTTAAAGAAATGTCAGACAATCAGTATGCATTTAGATAAGATAACAGGACTACACACATGGGACTTCCGTGTTCTAAATCGGGCGATTTAAGGTGAGACAGCGCGTTACAAGCTGACTTACCTGAATCTTCTTTGTTTGCAAAAATCAAAAAATTGCCATCGGCGTTGAAAGAGTTCAAATTTAATTTCTTTATAACACAAAGTTTGTACAAAGAAAACAATCATGAGCTACATAGAAGTTGGCATTACAAACGGTAATACAAAATGACATATATCGTAAAATCAACTGTCAATAGTTCTCAATTATATCACGGCGTTTCCTGCGTAATTTCCAGAACTACCGGTATTATTCATCCTGACACAGATGCATCATGTCGTAATACTATCACCGCAACCTTAGGACAGGGAAGCAATTAATACAATCTTTCAAATCCTATGGTTCGACCCGATTGGGGATCGAACCCTGGTTTCCCGCTCCCAAGGTGGACGCTATAACCAATACTACACGGAGACGGCAACATAATTCCACTTGATCGTGCGCGTGTATAATTGCTTAATCCTTTCCTATATACAACAAATTTGCAGCCGACGACTTTGAAAACATCTAGACAAAAGTATGCAAAGTGTGAGTGTTGAATATAGGCTTGGCACATTAACATTATGACAAAAAGAGAACTTGTTCATTATGAGACCGCCTGGAAAACAGACGGATAGTCAGACACACCCACACGACAGGGAAGTTATCGCTATAACACTGCGTATATTGCTCAATTCGTCAAGCCTAAGGAACTAATGGAAATAATACACACATTTCTGACAATATCTAAATCTACGAAATGATGTTAAGTCGGATCTACGTGATTGTTTATGCGGTGTACCCAGTTTATACCATAAAAAGCACTTAACACAGAATGAAACGATATCGTGGAATTCAGCTATGCTGGTAAATACAGAGCCATTATATATGCATAAAGGCTCATATACAGTTCGGCTGACATAACTTAACCCAATATTTAGAAGTGTAATTGTATTTAACTTTAGTGCTGACGTTCGATTACAAGCCTCGAACCAAGACCTGACAATATATCTGGGCAATAGCATGTACGCCATTTAAACAATAATCTAAGTGGAAACCTGCCTTTTTACCCCTTTTTCTGCACTCTTTTTTCAGACGATCATATCACTGGCTTGACAAAAAGACACACTTAACGATACTTGAATTGCTTCACTCTACTTACAATGTAAATCATTCAATGTTTTATGTACGAAAGAATATTATCTCAAAGAGAAATAAAGTTACAATCTAAAACGTGAACGCTTGACAAACAGACGCATGGTAAGACACACTCAAACGAAGGGAAAGTAATCCATATATCTCTGCATTAAATCCACAACGATATAATATAAACGCCAGTACCATTACAAAATATTAGGGAAATAAAAATCATGAATTATTCCTTTAAGTATTTAAGTATTACTTAGCACTAAGTAATGTTGGTGGAATCGGACCCTGTTTGATAGAAGTTTAAGAAAGTAAGCATAGAAAGAAGTACAAACTTATTCCCTACTGTATGCGAGAGGCGTCACATTTGCGTTCGTTGCAATGGCATATGAAGGAAATAGAGTTGCACCTGGTTTATGTTTCTACTTGTAATTGTGATATACGTTGTAACACTGAAACGCAAAACAAAAACACGTAATCTCGATATTAAGGCATGTAAATATACCTGTACAATCGCTATAAATATAGTTTTAAATAAATATCAGAATGAGTAATCCTTTAAAAAAGCACTTTAAATAAAGATCGCGTTCACAAAAGAAGTGACAGGTGCAGACGACCCTTACCCATATTGTAACAAATTAAGTCGCAAATTGCTCAACATGAGCAAACTCTACTTTTGCCAGGATGGCTATAACTCTAACAATATGTTCAATTGTACAGACTGTCTATGTTTGCTCTAATGTGTTTAGAGTCCTCTGCTTGGTTCGGATTTGTTGAGCGTAGAAAAGGTTTGATTAAACGTTATATAAACCCTGCGTTAAGTAGACATAATTAATGTACTCATGAGTTATGAAAGTCGACTTCACATGGAATCCCCAAAACATTAAATGAATTCAAAGTGTTGAATGTATCGCCACGCTACAAATAAAACATGAATAGTGATGTGTGAAGGGTTACAAGTCATCAGGATAAAATATTCTAACATTTATTTTCGTTTAAACACTTAATGCATACAACACAAAAAAGAAACTGTTTTTTGATTAATAAAAATTGATATATTGAATTTGTTTGGTGTTTTTCCGATAAAATCTTCAAATCAGAAAATTGAAAATGCGCAAAATATCACCTCCAACTCCATCTGACCTCAAACTAGGCCCTTTACACAATATTTTTTCTGTGTTTAAACTTTACAGCGATACGTTTATCTCATGAATATCTACCTATATACGAGTAGCATTTGCAACCATCTTACACTCTGCACTATTTACAAATAAGCCACAGGTTTTTTTCACCCTTTCCTACATAAAGGAGCGTGTTGACGCATATGCAGCAAACGAATGCTGAACAAAAATTAAAAAAAAGAGAAATTGTTAATAATGAGTAATGTCTCCTTTTACCCGAATATTTTCAACTTCGTTTAATTATTTGTACATATAATTGTATTTATTGAGATACCTATTATTCTTTCATTCATGTTTTTTTAAGTTGTCTACCCACATGCAACAGAACTGCCGCAGACGACTTTGAAAACAATATAGATAAAGTATGGAACATCTCTGAATGAGAATATATGACTGTTGAATTGCGTTGAAAACATTGTGGCAAAGACACATTGCTCAATATGAGATTGTTTTCCTATTGCCACAATGTTTCTAATGTAGTCTGCTGCAGAGACCGACGGTATGTGAAAAGGGTTAAGAAACTGACGAATCTAAACATGATTTAGTGTGTTTAAGTAAAGTACTTAACGATGTTAAATTCAGTATTGAAAACATATTCAAACGTCTTTTACCCTTAACTTAACACATGATTAATTGCATTGGTGACCTAATGTGTTTGGGGTATAATTGTTTTGTTATTTCTTAGTTGGTTATGTAAGACACCTGAATTAGGATTGAAATTCGCTTTCCGTCTTTTGTTACAGTTTGACAATTTCCAAATAAATTAATCATGATTTATAGTAATCCGCAAAGGCTTGACGACCAAGCCTAGTAAGTTTAAGGTTTCAGGTGTATTGTATACTATCGATATCGCATATGAATAACCTTTATAAACAACTTTAACAGAGAATCGAAAGATGATCTGGAAAGTAAAAAAAACTAACTGAGATCTTTCAAGCAATATAAAATGATCGGCAATAAAAAAAGGCAGGGGAAAATAAATGTTAAAAAAGGCAGGATTATAGGATTACTTGAATTTTCCTTATCAATGTATATCACTCAGTGTTGCATGTATGAAGAAAAATACATCTCGAAGAGAAATCAATTTACAAATCAAAAGGTACACGCTGGACAAACAGACGGACCCCTAAATTGATTCATTCCCCTTATCAATGTATCAGTCAGCATTGCATGTACGAAGAAAAAGATCACTCAAAGAGAAATTACCTTATAACCCAAAACGTGATCGCTTAACAAACAGACAGATAGTCAGACACATACAGACGACGCGGAAGTAATGCCCATCTCTCTTCATTACATCCACAACCGAAGAACAGACATGCCCTTTATAGCTGCAACCAGTGAATTATTTTAGGTGAAAGTACTTAGATATGTTGTAAATCGGGGTAATGACATCATACTATCGGTCGTTGAAATTGAATTTGTATGTCGAAACATAAAGAATAAAATTAGTTATGGTATGTAAATATACCTCTGTTTATGGTTTACAACAAATATCCCGCATATACCGTGTGACAGAGGAATATGTTTAGAAAGAAATATCAAATTATAGTTAGAGTTGTAATGAAACGTTAAGCTATTTTAAAACACACACTCACTCCCTGTCATAAGGATTCGATCTCAGGCCGAGTCACCCCAAATACTTTAATGATAGAAGAAATGGCTGTCCTTCCTTCGCACTCTTGGTTGTGGGGTTAGCATAACGGCTGTCTCGCTGGTGTCATGTTAAATGGACCAGTAAGATACCCAGGAAACGCCGTGGTATAACTGAACAATATTGAAAACGGCGTTAAAAAACCTTTCAAATAGCAGCCTTTCCCATTTCTATCAAAATCTTAGTCCAAATAAATGTTGATACTATTTACAAGTATACACATTTCAACGCATCTGCACCGAACGAATCTTATAAACATTGTGACATGTTAAGGGAAACTGGTCTTCATGATCAAATATTTTCATTTGCATGTTCCTTTTGTTGTTAAGTTATCATTATGGGGAATCCTTTATTACATTAATATCATTTAGTTAAAGTTTGTTTATGTATTCATTCATAAAAATACCAATGCCTGTATCCGTTCGCATATATCGTTATATAGGATTGCAGGGCAGCATTAATTCTTAATACCTGGTGTCAGCATAAATTAATCTGTAGTACCGGTTACTTATCCAGAGAACGCCATGGTATAATTAAAACATTATTTAAAGCGGTATAAACGACCATACAAATATCATAGTTATCAAAAAGTAGGAGTCCAAATAAATGTAGATAAATATTAACAAGTTAACCATATCTTTACACATTTTGGCTCATCTGCAGCAGAGGAATCTTACAAACATTGTGACAATTTTAAGGTCATGAACTCTATATGAAGATCAAATTTTTCTTAAATGTTGAACATTCTCCGAATATAGTACTTCTTAAATTTAACGCCTTGATATGAGTGAAATATACTTGAACTAGTACCTGTCCCGAGGGCAATACATCATGGCCATTGGGGTTAGGGGGTGGATCGAACATAGCACGCGTAAATTAAGCCGTTTAAAGAAGAACAGCAAAGAATGTGCGATATACCTATATATATATAATACAAGAGAAAGTTGATGCAACGCATCAATGTCGCCGGATATCCATAGTGCAGTTATGCATAACACTAACATTATAGTAGTTGAATAAACAGTTATCAACTGAGGGGCATATTGGAACATCAGGGGTGGGGTCAAGTGAAAATGTATCATAACTTGCATTGTTTATAAACAGTTATCAACTGAGGGGCATATTGGAACATCAGGGGTGGGGTCAAGTGAACATGTATCATAACTTGCATTGTTTTGTCAACGAAGTGAATGATAATTGAAGCCGTTCATTGTTTATGATCAATCTCCATTCCAAAGTAGGTTGACCGTACACACAACCAACTAATTATTGATCATAAACAGTAATGGAAATGAGTAATCTTGCCAATCATTAGTCTTAGTATGTATACAGTGCTTTCATTAAGGAATAATTATAAGATTTGTGAATTCCACATACACTTTTCAAGATGTTTGTCAGAATATTTGAATTTTATTATTTTTCAATAAAACCACAAAACAGACAATTTAGGATTTGCATGCAATAGCACGTCATTTTACCTTTCCTCTTTTAAAGTCAACAGTGGAGCACTTTTAAAACAATGAGATAAGGGTTAAATCGCTGAAGACATGAGTTTTCTCTTTTTCTCAAAATGATATTAGCTTAGCATCCTAATTATATCATACTATAACAAATGTTGAAATGTAGTCCAATATTTATAAATTAGACCACCTTCGAAATATAATATCAACTAAACAGTTAAATCTCATTGAAATTGTTGTATAATTTAAACTTAATTTCGAACATAAACTTAGCCCTACAACATGTTAATTTATTTTAATTCTTTCCTTCCTTTTTTATAATGAAAACAACAAACTACACATGTTTTAAAATTATATTATGATGAGCGCCCTTGTGTCAATGATGCATAACAATATGCAGATCGGAAGCAATATGCATTCAGGGAATTGAATGACACATTTAAAATTGTCAAGGACGAAATAATTTTGTACGAAAGACCCGATTCTTTCTTATTCGCAGAGGTGTCGTTCTTGAAACTCTCTTTATAGGCAGAGAGTTTTCGTTCAAAGTCATTTGTCCATTAAAACCAGTTGTTATCTCGGTTTGTTCTTTTCTTCATTGATTTCGAACCAAATAAACATTTTAAATCACCTATAATTTACTATTTGTAAGTGAGTGTAAAGAGCGGCTCTCTGCAAAGGAGATTAATCTACGCAGTTGGTATTCGCGAGTCACGCAGGTGCGCGTAAGTAAACAAATTAGACTGCGACGTAAAGGTTTGTAGTTATCGACTTTTGATTACATAGTGTAAAATAAAGTATACCAGTCTAGCTAATAGGAACTGTTTTGTCTTCGTAAATAAAACAAAAAAACATAAATGCGAGTCAAAATAAAGAAACTACTAAAAATACCTAAAACATCGGAATATTTATTTCATTTTAGATGTGTCATTACTTAGTGTTTTTAAACAAACACAATTGTAATATGTTCAAGACATCTAAATGTGTTTCTTTCTAATAATAATCCCCCCTCCCATGTGATTTCCGAAAACCTATTAAAAATAGAAGTCGCGGGCTTCTGCCCGGCGACTAATGATCTACATAAGCTAACATAACTGGCGATTCACAGTTGAAGTCATTAAAATAAGTTACAATTTGTCATGTTGGACATCAAATGAGATACTTTTTAATTTAAAAAACGCTGATTTCAATGAGAAAGCTCGTTACAATCTAAATCAGTACCGTTTTCAAAATACCTCCATATTGTCATTGGCGCTGGAAATCTTGGATTATCTTGATCTGCTCTAGTCGCAAATGATTTACGGCTTCTTTTCGAAGAGTGACGCACAATGAAAATCTGTCAGATATACGGACAGACGCTTTGTGCCGCCCTTACAGCAAACGAATTTTGAAAGTATTGTATCCAATGGAAAAATTGTTTTTGAGCAATTTCTCCTTTTGCCACAATAATTTAAACCCTATTCATTAATTTTACTTTCACATAAAAATACTCTTACGTTACTCTTTATGTGTTGAAAGTCGTACGTTTGAGATTTGTTGTGGTTGGGAAAAGGTTAAATGCACAGGTGTTTACAATACAGTCACAGGTGTTTACAATACAGTCACAGGTGTTTACAATACAGTCACAGGTGTTTACAATACAGTCACAGACTACTTTTACACGAATTAGACCAGTTCTAAACTATGTCTAAAGGTTAAAACAAAGTAAAACGACTTGTGTTTTTTTTTAAATTTTAGATTACTTAATTCCTAGGATTTGACTAAATATGTCGATAGTGTTTTCGTATTTTATAATAGCCTATGATCCGTTGTGTCGCTATGTTTTCAGTAACGTAACCCAACTTTCCTCATATCTGTTCAACCATGAGGCCCAACAACTGAATATGTACACAGTCCTGTACATGGCTAATTAACGTATATGTGAGTGTTTGAACTTGCCTGCTTACAAATATATTTATTTCGGTAGCGATGCAGGCTGTCAATTTGGATTATGAGTTAGCGAAAAACACATGGGTATGCGAACTGGTCGACGTGATATGACAAGAAAATCCTTGAAAACGCCGTTAAACCCAATACAGTAAAATGATTCCAAATAAAGGACCTCTTGGTAGGTATACGTGCATGTATAATAGTTAGGTAAGACTCATGCATCCATGTACAAGGTCTGTTTTCTCGGGGCACTGTTTGTAACACAATATTGTATCTCTTTATTTGAATGCTACTCAACGCCGGTTTCAACATCATTTCAGTTAGGTCACTGCGTTTCCTGCGTAATTACTAGTACTACCGGCCTTAATCATCCTCATACCGATGTATCAGTCGTTATATTATCCCTACAATCCTAAGTTCCAGAGAAGAGCAAAAGTCATTACTAGCATTTTAAAATTATATGGTATGACCCGAACGGGAATCGAACTTTGGTTTCCCGCTCCCAAGATGGATACTCTAACCAATACACAGTCTAACCAGTACACACTCTAACCAGTACACAGTCCAACCACTACACAGTTTAACCACTACACACTCTAACCACTACACTCTGTAACCAGTAAACACTCTAACAACTACGCACTTTAACCACTACATACTCCTAACCACTACATATTCTAACCACTACACACTCTAACCACTACACACTGTAACCAGT
This sequence comes from Serripes groenlandicus, assembly GCA_031761405.1. Taxonomy (NCBI): domain Eukaryota; kingdom Metazoa; phylum Mollusca; class Bivalvia; order Cardiida; family Cardiidae; genus Serripes; species Serripes groenlandicus. The sequence continues at coordinate 36,571,743 of JASEVX010000014.1, forward strand.
ACACACTCTAACCACTACACACTCTAATCACTACACACTGTAACCAGTACACAATCTAACCATTACACACTCTAACCACTACACACTCTAACCACTACACACTCTAACCACTCCACAATATAACCACTACACACTCAAACCACTACACACTCTAACCACTACATACTCTAACCACTACACACGCTAACCACTACTAACTCTAACCACTACACACTCTAACCACAACACACTCTAACCAGTACACACTCTAACCACTACACACTCTAACCACTACACACTCTAACCACTACACACTCTAACCACTCCACAATCTAACCACTACACACTCAAACCACTACACACTCTAACCACTACATACTCTAACCACTACACACGCTAACCACTACTAACTCTAACCACTACACACTCTAACCACAACACACTCTAACCAGTTCACACTCTAACCACTACACACTCTAACCACTTCACACTATAACCACTACACACTCAAACCACTACACACTCTAACCACTACATACTCTAACCACTACATACGCTAACCACTACACTCTCTAACCACTACACACTCTAACCACTACACACTCTAACCACTACACACTCTAACCACTACACACTCTAATCACTACACACTGTAACCAGTACACAATCTAACCATTACACACTCTAACCACTACACACTCTAACCACTACACACTCTAACCACTCCACAATATAACCACTACACACTCAAACCACTACACACTCTAACCACTACATACTCTAACCACTACACACGCTAACCACTACTAACTCTAACCACTACACACTCTAACCACAACACACTCTAACCAGTACACACTCTAACCACTACACACTCTAACCACTACACACTCTAACCACTACACACTCTAACCACTCCACAATCTAACCACTACACACTCAAACCACTACACACTCTAACCACTACATACTCTAACCACTACACACGCTAACCACTACTAACTCTAACCACTACACACTCTAACCACAACACACTCTAACCAGTTCACACTCTAACCACTACACACTCTAACCACTTCACACTATAACCACTACACACTCAAACCACTACACACTCTAACCACTACATACTCTAACCACTACATACTCTAACCACTACACTCTCTAACCACTACACACTCTAACCACTACACACTCTAACCACTACATACTCTAACCACTACACACTCTAACCACTACACACTCTAACCACTACACACTCTAACCACTACACACTCTAACCACTACACACACTAACTACTACATACTCTAACCACTGCATTCTCCTAACCACTACACACTCTAACCACTACATACTCTAACCACTGCATTCTCCTAACCACTACATACTCCTAACCACTACATACTCTAACCACTGCATACTCCAAACCACTACATACTCTAACTACTACATACTCCTAACAACTACATACTCTAACCACTGCATTCTCCTAACCACTACATACTCCTAACCACTACATACTCTAACCACTGCATTCTCCTAACCACTACATACTCCTAACCACTAAATACTCTAACCACTGCATACTCCTAACCACTACATACTCTAACTACTACATACTCCTAACCACTACATACTCTAACCACTGCATTCTCCTAACCACTACATACTCCTAACCACTACATACTCTAACCACTGCATTCTCCTAACCACTACATACTCCTAACCAATGCATACTCTAACCACTGCATACTCCTAACCACTACATACTCCTAACCACTATATACTCTAACCACTGCATACTCCTAATCACTACATACTCTAATCACTACATACTCCTAACCACTACATACTATAACCACTACACACTCTAATCACTACATACTCTAATCACTACATACTCCTAACCACTGCATACTCTAATCACTACATACTCCTAACCACTACATACTATAACACTACACACTCTAACCACTACATACTCCTAACCACTACACAGTCTAACCAGTACACTCTCTAACCAATAGATACTCTAACCACTACATACTCTAACCACTACACACTCGTACCACAACACCGTATATACATATAGAAAAATACCTGCATACGCATCCACGCTAAAGAATCCACTTAGATTATGCTTTACAGCAGTTCCTTTCAACCTTCTATGACTTCGCAGTGACTTACACAGTGTAGAGCAATATCAGACTACGCAGATGCGTTGGATCATCTTGATCTGCTCTTGTCGCAAATGCTTAACGGCTTCTCTTCGAAGAGTGACGCCCAATGGAAAATGTAACGGATATACGGACAGACGCTTTGTGACGCCCCTACAACAGAAGATTTTTGAAAGTATTGTCTCCTTTTGCCACAATGATTTAAACCTTATTCACTACTTTTGATTTTACATAATATATAGTTTTCATACGTTTGCCTATATTTGTTGAAAGTCGTACGCTTCACATTTGTTTGGGTGGGGAAAGTGTTATAGGCACATGTAGGTGTTCAAAATATAGTCACTGAATACTTTTATACGAATATAAACCAGTTCTTAACTTTGGTTATATTTCTTGTCCAAAAGTTAAAACAAAGTTAACCGACTTGCGTTAGTTAGGTAAAAGTGTTTTGTTAACTGTAGATAGTATATCTCCTAGTGTTTTAACACATATTTAGACAGTGCTGTAGCTGTCAATTGTCTTGTTTTATAATAGCCTCTGATCCGCTGTGTCGCTACTTTTTCTGTAACTTAACCCCACTTTCCTCATCTCTGACCTTCGACAAGTGAATATGTAAAAAGTCCTGTATCTAGCTAGTTATCGTAGATTTGTGTGTTTTAACTTGCCTTCTTCCAAATATAGACCCGCTAGTTCTTTCGGTAGCGACACAGGCTGTCAATTCAGAGCTTACGAGTTCGAACCTAAGCTCAGCCCCTCATTCTTTTCGATGTTTGACTGAATTCAATGTGACGAACGTCATTCGTCTTTCATCAATGGAATAAGAGTCCAAGTGGAGAGTAGTCAGTTGTTTTGAAAAACTGTTGTGTTGAGTACAGGTTCTGAGTAAGCGTGAAAATACGTGGTAGTCGTGATATGACTTGTTAATTCTTGGAAACGGCGTTTTCAGTAAAGTAATTCGAAATAAAGGACCGTTGAGAATACATGCATGTGTAAAAGCTAGGTAAGACTTATGTATCATTTCAAAATTTGAAATGTCTAACGTTGCATATGTATTGTTAGAGATAAAAGTGAAATCATTTTATATCGAAGTACGAATGTATTAACTATTAAAATGCTATATAGTGTTTGTACTTTATTTATTATATTTTCAAACGGAATACATTTATTCGGGATTATATAACAGTTTGTAATCTAATACCATTTTAACAACTGTTTACACACGTTTTCTGTTCAAAATACCTTTTAAAACGCAAATGAGAACAGAAATTGAAAAATAATAAACACGCTATGAGTAATGTTTAAAATAAAGTTGGCGCACATGTATGATATCAGTCCGAATGTTATTCATCCAAACTTTTATGCAGGATTATGCAAAAAGGGAGATCACGAAACGATGACAGCGATACGTTTAGCTCATGATTATATACCTTTATATGAGTAGCATTTGCCACCAGTATAGATCAAGATCGAACCTTCTTATACTTTGCACTGTTTACGATTAAGCCAAATGATGTTTAACCATTATCAACTTCAAGAGGCAATTTGATGCATATGTAGCAGACGAATGTTGAAAACATTTAAAAAAAGGAAAACTTGCTCGTAATGAGTAATGTTTCCTTTTGCCCGAATATTTTCAACTTGGTTTAAATATTTTACTTATAATTGTATTTATTGAGATACAATGGCGAGTGTCAGTTTTCTTGAGGCACTGTTTGTAACACAATAATGTATATTTTTTTGCTTAACGCCGCTTTCAACATTATTTCAATTATATCACGGCGTTTCCTGGGTAATTACTAGTACTATGGGTATGTTTCATCATGATACCGATGTATCAGTCATAATGCTACCCCAGCAATCCTTAGTTCCAAAGAAAAGGGAAATCTGTTAATACCATTTTTAAATTTGACCTGAACGGGGATCGAATCTTTAACACTAACAAAACGGCTAAAATTCCTATAATTAAAAAGAAGAACGCCAACGCGCGTCCGTTTTTTTTCTAAGTCAAACAAGGTGCATTACTGAATACTTATTAAAGCCAGAGTTTTGTGATTGGTATAGACATGTATATTGTTTCTATGAACATGTGTATTAAGCTTCATTTAGACATATTGAACAGTTTTGAGTTCATGAGGTAAGTTAAAGTTGTATGACGATGAAGCAGACGGCGCACAAGACGATGACGCAGAAGACGCTAAATGTATCATAACAGTCCATCATTTTATTCTTGGAAAAACAGACGAGCTAAAAATGTTCAAAATGTACTGATTAGATTCAAAGTTTTGTAGTTTAATGATAATGTATTTTGAAAGACCTATGGCTCGAAAATACCACATGTACATACATATTTACAAATTGACATGGCACACATGAAACCTTACACAAATACATGATACTGCATACACATAGCATTGCTTTGCCATAGTTAACTCCATTTCCATCTAATTACTTTGTGACTGGTAAGACTTTAAAACTGGACTGAAATATTAAAAAACTATATAAGTCGATCCACGAAAAAACCAACATCATGTTCTCTGCGTTATGTATCGACCTATATTAGCCTACGCAATCCGTGCAAGCTAATTCGGGCCGACATATTTCGTCTCAGGTGAATAGAGGTATTAAATAATGATTCCTGGAACAGGGTAATCTAGGTCGATGCTTTACGCAGTGTCCACAATGTTGGTTTTCTCGTGGGACGGCTCATATAGTGACATCGCTGTTTCTTTATCTTGCTTTCATGTGCACAGAATAGCCGATTCTGAAAAAATCATGAACCTTATTTATATTAACTTATACGAGAGTTTCCAAATTAAAATCGTTAACACATTGTATTCAACTGTTAGAGGGTCTGGAATTTTCCATAACGTTTTCCTGGTCATTTTGTTATGAAACCAACTTAGAAGAGCTCTAATATATCAGGATAAGCCCGGGACTACAATGTCGAGTTCGAGTCCCTATTCGGTGGCTATGCCTAGATTTACAGGATGAACGAAAGCAATCTTGACCTTCGAATTGTGTTGGTAAAGTCCATGAGCGTGATGCTCCAGGAAAAAAGAAATAAACGTAATTATTACACGTGTGTAGAAAATGGACACTGCTTTACTGAAGCTTCTTGAAACCTTTTCTAACTTAAGATCAGACTTTGCAAATGCTCTGGCTGATCTGGATGTTCACCAGTCATAAACGTCTAACGATTGGTTGGTTTTCACAGAACGGCATACATACGGGTCAATTGTCAGTTGACTGGACTAAGTTTGTCGCAATACTCTTGTGCAATACAGATACGGAACATAGTATTACTTAAACATAACCCTTTCCCTTATATAGACGCGTTCTGACATCTTTGCAGCAGACGGCTTTTTGAAAAAAATAGTGAAAAATGAGGAAATTGCTCAATAAAATGAAACATGAAATGGTTTTTCCGATTTTTGTAAAGCCTCCCTTATCCAAAAACAAAGCATACAAGTCAATAAAATGAAACATGAAATAGATTTTCCGATCTTTGTTAAGCCTCCCTTACCCAAAACAAAACAAACAAGTCAATAAAATGAAACATGAAATGGATTTTCCGATCTTTGTTAAGCCTCCCTTACCAAAAACAAAACAAACAAGTCAATAAACTGAAACATGAAATGGCTTTTCCGATCTCTTTAAAAGTATTTCTTTGTATACGCGGTTTCAACAATTGTCCAATTATATATCGACTACACTTTACTTATCTATCGGTGAGCGACTATAGTTAGACTGGAATTAGTACCTTGCCCAAGGCCACTCAATCAGAGGGGGGGGGGGGGGCAAAAATCGAACACGACACGCGTCAGTTACGCCAATTACAATAGAAAATAAAAGAAAGTGCGTTAAACATATATATATATATAATATGATTAACAATCGAATTGGCGATTCACAACTGTAGCCATTAAACTAAGTCACAATTTGTCGTGTTGAACATCAGATGAGATAATGTCTCATAATGGACCTCAGATGAGATAATTAAAAATAAAATAAAATTTTGATATCAAGGAAGAAAACTCGTTACGGGCTGAATCTGTATCGTTTGTAAAAACCTTCTTATTGCCGTTGTCGCTGAAAGGATTTAGCTCATATGAATGCGTTCTGATTAGTGTATTGTATGGTTTCAACTTTAATATATGAAGTGCAAACGAATAACATACAGGAAACCAACCGTACCGTTATCAGAAAAAAGACCTGCATTCGCATCCATGCTAAAGTATCCAAGTAGATACTGCTTTACAGCAGTTCCTTTCAACATTATGCGATTAATTGCCGCACAGTGCAGATCCAGATCTGGATTATCTTGATCTGCTCTAGTAGCAAATTATTTTACATCTTCTTCTCGAAGAGTGCCGCCCAAGGGAAATGGTGTCCGATATACAGATAGACGCTTTCTGATGCCCCTATAGCAGAACATTTTTGAAAGAATTGTGTCCAAAGGAGAATTTGCTTTTGAGCAATTTCTCCTTTTGCTACATTTTTTTAAACCCTATTCAATAATTTAACTTACTCATAATAGATAGGTTTCATACTGTTGCCTATATGTGCTGAAAGTCGTACGTTTTAGATATGTTGTAGTGTAGAAAGGGTTAAAGACACATGTAGGTGTTTAAAATAAAGTCACAGAATACTTGTACACGAATATAAACCAGTTCTTAACTATGGTTATATTTCTTGACCAAAGATTAAAACAAAGTAAGCCGACTTGCGTTCTTTAGGTAAAACTGTTTTGTTAACTTTAAATAACGTATTGCCTAGTGTTTGAACGATATTTAGATATTGTTATAGGTGTCAATTTTCATATTTCATAAACGCCTCTGATCCGCTTTGTCGCTAGGTTTATCCGTGACGTAACACCACTTTCCTGGGCCTTTCCTTATATCTTTTCGCCTCTGACATCCGACAAGTAAATATGTACAAAGTCTTGTATCTAGATAATCAACGTTGAGTTGTGTGTTTGAACTTGCCTGCTACAAGTATAGTCCCTCTAGTTCTTTTGGTAGTGACACAGGCTGACACTTTGGGGATAATGAGTTCGAACCTAAGCTCGGCCATCATTTCTTTTCGACGTTTGACTAAAGACAATGTGACGTGCGTTATTCGTCTTTCATCAATGGAATAAGAGTCCATTTGGACAGTAGTCAGTTGTTCTAAAAAACTGTTGTGTGAAGTACTGGTTCTGAGAAAGCGAGGAGCCACGTGGGTATGAAAAGTGTTCGTCGTTATAGAATTGGACAATTCTTGAAAACGGCGTTAAGAGAGAGAGATAGAGAGAAAGATAGAGAGAGAGAAAGAGAGACAGAGAAAGAGAGAGAGAGAGAGAGAGAGAGAGAGAGAGAGAGAGAGAGGGAGAGAGAAAGAAAGAGTTAAATTTGTTATGCTAGGCACGAAGCAGACTTAAATATACGCACAGACCTCTCACGTGTATACTGCACAGGAAATATACATGAATAACCCAACTTCAACCACTTGACCAAAACGAAATGAAAAAGCGCTCGATTAGGACGGATGAATTGCATGCGCACATGGTGACATATACTCATGCAGCTATATAAACATAAACATTATGATGATATAAGAATAAACAAACAAACACAAACACATATATGTATGTACACGGGTGTAAAGGCATACGCGAAATATTATATAAGTGTATTTATAACCTATTGTGCATGTCTAAACATCCGTTAGATGCTATAGGGTGTTTGTATTTTAATCATCATATCTTTAAAACGATTATGATCTTATTTGGGGATTACTTTACAGTTGCTTATTTATTGCAATTTTACAATTGTTTAAACATCTTACTGTAATACATAACAAACACACCAGTAATGCTTAAGGTAAAATATACGTATAATATAATTCCGATTTTTATTCATCTTATCTTTTAATGCAGGATTATACAAAAAGGGAGGTAACGAAACGATGACAACGTTACGTTTAGCTCATGATTATCTACCTTTATCTAAACTTAAGAATACGGCAACTGATGTTTAACCCTATTTCCACGTAAAGCATCCTCGGTACCCAGGCTATTCATAAAATATATGATACCCTGGGCAAATTGGCTAGCAAAACTTTGTAAAGCATACACCGGGAGTTCCTCCGTAACTAAACTGTAATGTTTGTATCGCATGAGGTTTGTATCATGCGGCTAATCAAGCGGCTGCATTTCACCTCATAAATAATTCATGAGTACGAGGTTTTAACAGTCAATTTGCCCAGGGAAACATATATTTTATGAAAAGCCTTAGTTCCGATGATGACTTAAAGGGGCGTTTTGACGCATGTGCGGCAGACGAATGCTGTAAACATTTGAAAAAAGGAGAAATTGCTAATAATGATTAATGTCTCCTTTATGTTATAAAAGGGAAAGGGTTAAAAAAAGATTGGTAATAAATTTGCATTTAGATAAGATAACACGACTACAGTCTGGACTTGATAAACAACTTGTTTATTTGTTTTTAGGGCTAAGTTCGGTTTTCCCGGTTTTCTCGGTTTTCTCGATGCACTCCTCTTGTGTATTTGTAACACAATCATGTATCTACTTATTTGAACGTTGCTTTATGCCGCTTTCAGCATAATGTCAGTTATGTGAAGGCGTTTTCTGGGTAATTACTAGTACTACCGGTTGTGTTTATCCTGACAAACATGTAACAGTTGTAATGCTATTCCCGCAACCCTTAGTGCCAGAGAAGAGTGAAAACCATTACTACCATGTTTTAATATCTATAGTATGACCCGAATGGGGGTCGAATCTTAGTTTTCCTCCCCCAAGGTGTGTGTGTGTGTGTGTGTGTGTGTGTGTGTGTGTGTGTGTGTGTGTGTGTGTGTGTGTGTGTGTGTGTGTGTGTGTGTGTGTGTGTGTGTGTGTGTGTGTGTGTGTGTGTGTGTGTGTGTGTGTGTGTGTGTGTGTGTGTGTGTGTGTGTGTGTGTGTGTGTGTGTGTGTGTGTGTGTGTGTGTGTGTGTGTGTGTGTGTGTGTGTGTGTGTGTGTGTGTGTGTTTATGTGTGTTTATGTGTGTGTGTGTGTGTGTGTGTGTGTGTGTGTGTGTGTGTGTGTGTGTGTGTGTGTGTGTGTGTGTGTGTGTGTGTGTGTGTGTGTGTGTGTGTGTGTGTGTGTGTGTGTGTGTGTGTGTGTGTGTGTGTGTGTGAGTGTTTGTGTGTTTAATTACTGATCTCTTTCCCACATACACAAAACCTGCCACCGACGACTCTGAAAGGTACTTAAGTTTTAAGGTACTTTAGAATATTAAGTACATATTGAAAACATGCCAAACTAACTGATTTATTTTCTGACACCCCTTTCAAACCACTTATATATACCCTTTACTTAAACATATGTTGGGACTATAATCTTTTTGTTATATAGTAGTTGGTCATTTTAACCATTTTCCGCCTGATATCAACATTTTTCTTATATCCAAATATCGTTGAATTGAGTACAGAAAAGACAGCCAAACCTTAAAAGTGTAAAGTGTTAGGAGTAATGTTTTGTAACGATATCACATTTGACTAACCTTTTTTAAATTGAACTGAAAATAAAAAAATGGCCTGGAAAGTAAGCATATCATTCAAGAAATAGAAAATGACTGAGCAATAAAAAGAGACAGAGGGAAATAACTGTAAGAAAAGGCACGATATAATTATAATACTTGAATTGCTTCATTCTCCGTATCAATGTATATCTGTCAGTGTTGCATGTATGAAGGTAAAAATATCTCAAAGTGAAATCAAGTTACAACCCAAAAAGAGAACAATTGACAAACAGACTGATATTCAGACACATACAGACATCAGGGAAGTAATCCCTAACTCACTGCATTGAATCTACAACGGGAGAACATACATGTCCTTTATATCTGCAACCAGTGAGAGATTGTATAGAGAGTACTTAAATATGTTGTAAATGGGATACGAACAGACCTATGGGGTTTATGTCCCATGGGTGTTATGTCCTACACTCGTTGTAAATCGGGGTAAGAATTTATCATAAAAATGTGATACATTGTGCCTATATTTCTTTGTTTAATGAGTACCTTTTTTTGGTGAATGACATCATTTTATCGTTGTTATACTTGAATATGTTGTCAAAGTAAAAAAGGAAAATACTTTATGGTATGTAAATATAACCTTTTATGGTTGTCAAAAGATATCCCAGGGTGAACCTTTTTAAGAGCACTTAAAATAAAGATCTTATCCACATATACATACTTTTGTATGTAAAAAGTAAGCTTTTGACAAAGGAATATATTTTGAAAAAAATATTAAATTCCACAAAGAATTGTAATGTAACCTTAAACTATTTTTAAAACACACACACACACACACACATATTCCCAGTCAAACGGTTTCGATCACAAGCTGAGGCCGAGTCACCCTAAATACTTTAAAGATGGAAGTAATGGCTGTCCATCCTTGTCACTCTAGGTTGTGGGGTAAGCAAAACGGCTGTCTCGCTGGTGTCAGGATACACGGACCAGTAAAATACATAGTAAATGTCGTGATATAACTAAACAATATTGAAAACGGCGTAAAACACCTTACAAATAGCAGCTTTTTCCATTCATGTCAAAACCTAAGAGTCCAAATAAATGTTGATAATATTGACAAGTTAACCATATGCATACACATGTTGACGTATCTGTACCGGACGAATCTTAGAAACATTGTGACAATTTAAGGGCAAGTCGTTCTTCATGAGCAAATATTTTCAATTCAATGTTCCTTGTGTTGTTTAGTTATCTATATGGAGAATCCTATATTAAATTAATATCATTTACTTTAGTTATTTAATTCATCAAAAGATTAATGCCTGTATCCATGTGCATATATCGTTTTATGTAACAAGTATGCTTATGACATAGGAATAGATTTAGAAATGAATTAAATATCCCAGATTGAATTGTAATGTTAAGTCATTTTACTTAATATTACCATTTAATCTGGCTTTTAAACACACACACACACACACACAAACACACACACACACACAAACTCCCTGTCATACGGGTTCGAGCCCCGACCGGGTCATACCAATTACTTTAAAAATAGATCTAAAGGCTTCCCGTCTTCGGTGCTCAGGATTGCAGGGTAGCATTACGGCTTACTAACAGGTGTCTGAATAAATTGATCAATAGTTCCGGTTACTTATCAAGAAAAGGCCTTGATATAATTGAACATTATTTAAAGCGGGGTAAATGACCATACAAATATCATAGTTATCAAAAACTAGGAGTTCAAACAAATGTAGTTATTTAATATTTACAAGTTAACCATATCTATACATATTCTGTCTTATCTGCAGACGAATCTTACAAACATTGTGACAATTAAAGGTCCTGAGCCCAGATGGAGATTTCTTTTTTAAGAAGTTGAACATTCTCCGAATATAGTATTGCATAAACTTAACGCCTTGCTATGAGTGAAATAGTGTTGATACGTCGTTTATCCTCTTCTACCCAAACACAAAATAAACGTCAGTAAAATGAAACCTGAAATGGCTTTTCCGATCGTATTTAAAATATTCGTTTGTTTACGCCGTTTCAATATTTGTCTGATTATATATTGACGACACTTCACTTATCTATCGGTGAGTGACTATCATTATACTTGAATTAGTACCTTGCAATGCATCATGGTCATTGGGGGGTGGGCAGGGATCGAAAACAGCACGCGTAAATTAAGCCGTTTAAAGAAGAACAGCAAAGAAGGTGCGATATATATAATATGATCTACAACAGCTAACAGAACCGTCGATTCACAGCTGAGGTCATTCAAATAAGTCACAATTTGTCATGTTAGACATCAAAGGATTTACAAAATGCTGATTTCAAATGAGAAAGCTTGTTACGAGCTGAATCTGTATCGTTTGTAAAATACCTCCATATTGTCATTGGTGCTGAAAGGGTTTAGCTCATGTGAATGATTTATGATTAGTGTATCGTATGGTTCCAACTTGTTCTATTTAAAGTACAAACGAATAGCAGACGGGAAACCAACCGTACCGTAGTCATTTTACATATATAAAAAGACCACGCTAAAGTATCCAAGTAGATACTGCTTTACAACCTTATATGATTAATTGTCACACAGTGCAGAGCCATATCAGACTACGCAGATGCGTTGGACAATCTTATTCTGCTCTAGTCTTAATTGCTTTACGGCTTCTTTTCGAAGAGTGACGCATAATTTAATGTGTCGGTTAAACGGAAAGACGCTTTGTGACGCCCCTACAGCAGATGATTTTTGAAAGTATTGTTTCCAAAGGAGAAATTTCTATTGAGTAATTATCATTTTTGCCATAATGATTTAAACCCTATTCAATAATTTTGTTTTCACATAATAGATAGTTTTATACGTTGGCCTACATGTGTTAAAAGTCGTACGCTCTGATTTGTTGTGGTGGGGAAAGGGTTAAAGGCATAGGTGTTTAAAATATAGTCACCGAATACTTTTACACGAATATAAACTGTGGTCATATTTCTTGTTCAAAAGATAAAACAAAGTAAACCGACTTGCGCTAGGTAGGTAAAAGAGGTTTACCTTTAAAGATTATCTTAAAATGACTTATTTCCTAGGGTTTGAACAAATATTTAGATAGTGTTGTATCTGTCAATGTTCGTATTTTATAATAACCTCTGATACGCTGTGTCGCTATGTTTCCAATAACTTAACCCCACTTTCCTCATAACTGTTCTTCTCCGACCTCCGACAAGTGATTATGTACAAAGTCCTGTATCTAGCTAATTAACGTAGATGTGTATGTTTGAACGTGCCTGCTTCCAAATATAGCGCAGCTGGTAGAGACATAGGCTGTCAATTCAGAGCTTACGACATCGAACCTAAACTCGGCGATCTTTTTGTTCGATGTTTGACTAAAGTCAATGTGACGAGCGTCATTCGTCTTTCCTCAATAGAATAAAGTCCATTTGGAGAGTAGTTAGTTATTTTGAAAAACTATTGTGTGAGGTACTGGTTCTGAGTAAGCGAGGAAATACTTATAAAACCTGGTCGTCGTTATAAGATTGGACAATTCGGAAAACGGCGTTTAACTCAATTCAGTCAAAGAATTCCAAAACGGAGGATCGTACATAATAGTTTAAAATCAGAAGTTCGGTTTTCTTGGAGCACTATTTGTTACACAACCATTTATCTTTTTGTTTGAATGTTACTTAACGCCGCTTTCAACATTATTTCAGTAGTGTCTCAAGGCGTTTCCTGTGTTATTACTAGTTATACATGTACCGGCTTGATCTATCCTAACTCCGAAGTATCAGTCGTAATGCTAACCCCACAATCCTTAGCTCTAGAGAAGAGGGAAAGTCATTACTACCTCTTTTAAATCATATGGTAAGACCCAAACGTAGAGCACACCCTGGTTTCCCGCTCCCAAGGTAGACACACTAACGACTACACCACGGTAACAGAATCCCACTTAGACAAACTATGGAAAATCTCTGAATGAAAATATATGACTGTTTAATAGCGTTGAAAACACTGTGGCAAAGAAACATTGCTCAGTATGAGTATTATTTCCTATTGCCACAATGTTTTTAATGTCGTCTGCTGCACAGACCGACGGTATGTGAAAAAGGTTAAGATACTGACGAATTTAAACATGATATAGTGTTTTTAAGTGAAGTACTAAACGATGTTAATGTCAGTATTGAAAACGCCTTCAAACTACTTTTACACTTAAATTAAAACATGATTTAGGGTTTTTAAGTGAAGTACTTAACGATGTTAAAGTCATTATTAAAAACGCCTTCAAACCACTTATAACCTTAACTTAAAACATGATTTATTGCAGTGGTGACCTAATGTGTATATATTAGTTGGTCATTTTAAACACTTGAATTATGATTGAATTTCGCATTCCGTCTTTTGTTAACAGTTATTATTTCCAAATAAAATAATCATGATTTATAGTAATCCGCAAAGGCTAGACGATCAAACCTAGAATGTGTAAGGTTTGAGGAGTAATGTATATGTTCGATATCGCATATGAATAACCTATTTAAACTTGAACAGAAAATCTGAAGATGGCATGAAAAGTAAAAATAACTAAGTGAGATCTTCCAAGTAGGGGGATATAACTGTTAGAAAAGGCGAAATCAACTATATTGAGAGTAGGAAGCCTAAAACAGAGCGATTTAGAATACAACAAATGTAAAAGATGTATTTGGACATCAAAATCAGCAAAAACATTAGGCATCACATTTTCTAATGACATCACAATCAATTTAGAGAAAAACATGCAACCAAAACTTCAAGGATTTAAAAATGTTTTAAAACAGTGGCATCACAGAAAATTAACACTACTTGGGAAAGTAACAGTTTTAAAAACCTTTGCATTACCAAAACTTATCTACCCTCTGTCGGTCCTAGAAAATCCACCAAATTACATTCTAGACGATATAAATAAAACCATTTTCGAATATTTGTGGGATAAGAAACCAGACAAAATTAAAAGAAAAAATGTAATACTGTCAATCGAAAATGGTGGCATAACTATTCCAAATATATATTATCTAATAAATTCTTTAAAGGCTGGCTGGGTAAAGCGTTACTTAGATGTCAAAAATAAAGGTTTATGGAAAATGTTTTACAAAAGAATCCTACACAAATATGGCGATCACTTAATCTTTGAATGTAAGCTAACTGAAGCAGATATACACAAAATGTATAAAGAGAACATGTTTCTGAAAGATATCCTTATTTCATGGCAAAAGATTCAAATTGGTCTACCAAAAAATAATATAAAAAAAGAAATCATCTGAAACAACACTGAAATAAAATGCAACGGCGAAACATTTTTTTACAAGGATTGGTATGAAAAAGGCATAAAGTTTCTAGAACATTTTTTCGATTTTCGAATAAACAATTATTACGATTTTGAAACATTTAGAGACATGTTTAATTTAAGATCAAACGATTTTTTGAAATATTACAACATTATCGGAAATATACCAATCATTATGGAAAATGCAATAAAAAATAAAACTTCGATAAATGTTGAAAACGAACAATTAATAAACAAGATTGTAGAAATAAAGAAAGTAAATAAATTTTTGTATAAAATTCAAATACCACAAACATCCTTTTTAACAAAATATGAAGAAAAATGGGAAAGATCTTTGAATGTAAAAATCGATTGGAAAAGCCATTATGTAATACCGATTAAATCAACAACTGATACATCATTGAGAAGTTTCCAATATAAATTTTTAACTCAGATCTTACCTACAAATAAAGATTTGCATAATTATAAATATAAACCATCAAGTTTGTGTGACTTCTGCTCAAGTTACGTTAAAACTATCGAACATTTGTTTTGGGAATGCAGATATGTACAGATTATTTAGAATGAATTAATAGCATTTCTTAACACCAATAACATAAACATAACTATCAATTTAATAGACGTTTGTCTTGGAACTTTTAAAGGTGGTGTCGATAACATTACTGTGAATTATATCATCATTCTCATGAAACATTATATATTTAGAACAAAACAAACAAACAACATCCCTGCTTTCAACTCCTTTATTAATCATTTGCACAGCAAGATCAAGGTAGAACAAGAAATCGATCTATTAAAAGACCGATCAGAACTTCACAACAGGAAGTGGATAAAATTCACAAACCTTTAATAAAACACAACACAATGATTTAAACCAATTGAATCACAGTCCAACCCTTATTAACTCACATACTTTTTCAATTTTTCTACAAGTCATCTTTCTCCTTTTCCACCTCTCATCATTATTATGATCTCCTCCTTCAAATTTCTTCTTAGAAATAGAAAACATTGCAAGAATATAAAAATGCATGATACATTATATCTTTTTTTTCAAAATGGATGACATATATTTGAAAGATTTAATTGTTGTTTATATTGTATCATGTACTTATGTAAATCTTGTGTGAAATAAATAAAAAAAAAAAAAAAAAAAAAATGTTAGAAAAGGCAGGATGGAGTTTGTTCTTTATATAAATTGCTTCATTCTCAATGTATATCAGTCAGTGTTGCTTGTATGAAGCAAAATGTATCTCAAAGATAAATCAATTTACAACCCAAAAAGTAAACGGTTGATAAACAGACGGACACTTAAATCGATTCATTAAACCTGTACTGAAATGTCGAAACATTGTGTGGCTTATGCTGAACATATAGTGACGTCAGTGTTTTATTATCTTGCTTTTAGGTGCACAGAGTCCGACTTTTGTTACCAAGAGTAGCCGATTCCGAAAAACACGAACCTTATTTATATTAACGTATACGAGAGTGATGGGGTAATGCGGTGGCTACTTTTGCAATTTAAAGTCGTAAACACATTATATTCAACTGTTAGTGTGACTGGAATTTCACATAACGTTTTAATGATTATTTGTATTTTTATCATAAAACCAACTCAGAGGAGCTCTAATATATCAGGAGAGGCCAAGGTCTACATTGTTAAGTTCGAGTTTAAATCCGGTGGCTATGCCTCGATTTACAGGATTAACAAAAGTATTCTTGACCATCGAATTGTTCTAAAAGTCCATGAACGTGATGTTCCAGGAAAAACGAAATAAACGTAAGTATTACACTTGTGTAGAGAGAGCTGTCTGCGTTTAAACATGGACACTGCTTTACGGAAGCTTCTCGGAACCTTCTCTAACTAATAGGCGAACAGTACACAATCAGATCAGACTGCAAAAATGCTCTAGCTGATCTGGATCATCACCAGTCGTAAATGTCTTACGCTTGGTTGGTTATCACAGAATTGTCGTATGATGGAAAGAGTTAACGCCTTGATATGAGTGTAATGTTGTGGATACGGCGTTAATCCTCCCCTCCCCAGATCAAAACATACACGTCAAAAAAATGAAACCGGAAATGGCATTTACGATCTCTTTTAAAGTATTCCTTCGTTTAATTGTTTTCAACAATTGTCCAATTATATATCGACTACACTTCACTTATCTATTGGTGAGAGACTATAGTTAGACGGGAATTAGGCCCTTGCCACTCAATCATTGCCATTGGGGGCAGGAGAATCGAACACGACACGAGAATTACAATATAAAAGAAAAGAAGGTGCGATATACATATATATATATAAATAATATGATCTACAACCTCTAACAGAACTGGTGATTTATAGCTGAAGCCATTACAATAAGTCATAATTTGTCATATTGGACATCAACTCGACCTTTCCTCCTAGTTCACCTCTGATTTCCGACAAGTGAATATGTACAAAGTCCTGTATCTAGTCAGGCACGTAGATATTGATTGATTGATTGATTAGGGTTTAACGCCGTTTTCGCACACCAGTACTCCACACAACAATCTTCCCATGCAACTGGCTGCTTTTCCACATAGACTTAGCCCATTGGTGGAAGACTAATGACGCATGTCGCAATGACTTTTTGTCAAACGTCGGAAAGAAAGTTGGCCGAGCCGGGATTCGAACTCACAACCCCGTTACCGACTGAGCTACCGGGACTCGACAAGGACGTAGATAAGATCTCTACGTTCCTGATCTGGCTCATCAACGTTGCATTGTGTGTTTGAACTTGCCTGCTTACAAATATAGCTCCGCTAGTTCTTTCGGTAGCGACCCAGGCTGTCAATTTAGGGGTTATGAGTTCGAACTTAAGCTTGGCCATCATTCCTTACGACGTTTGACTAAAGACAATGTGACAGGCGTTATTCGTCTTTCATCAATGGAATAAGAGTCCATTTGTAGAGAAGTCAGTTGTTTGGAAAGACCGTTGTGTGGATTATTGGTTCTGAGTAAGCGAGGAAACACGTGGGTATTAAAACTGGTCGTCGTGATATGACTGGAAAATTCTTGAAAACGGCGTTAAAACCAATTCAGTAAAATAATTCCAAATACAGGACCGTTGAGTGTACATGCACGTGAAATAGTTCGGTAGGACCTATGTATCAATGTAAAATTTGAAATGTCTAACGTTGAATATGAATTGTAAAAGATAAAAGTTAGTTCATTTTATATTGAAGAACGAATTTATTAACTATACCCATGCTGTATGGGGTTTCTTCTTTAATCATCATAGTTTAAAAGCTAATATAAAATAATTCTGGATTATTTTACAGTTTGTATTTTAATACAAGTTTAACACATGTTACCGTTGAACAATTGTTTAAAAGGCGAATGCGAACAGAAAAGGAAATAATTAACACACCAGCAGTAATGTTTAAAGTCGAATCAAGTTAGCGAACACGTAAAATATCATTACGAATTTTATTCATTCAATCTCTTATGTAGGAACATACAAAACAGGAGATTACGAAACGATAACAGCGAAACGTTCAGCTCATGATTTTCTCCCTTTATACAAGCAGCATTTGCAACCAGTGCAGATTAAAATCAAACCTTCTTACACTCTGCATTATTTACGAATACTCCAAAGGATGTTTAACCCTTTTCATAATGAGTAATGTCTCCTTTAGACTAGAACTGGTTTGTTTGTCCAGGGATCATAAATAAGTGAACTGTCGCCATGATATATTCGCTATAGCAGTCGAAATGTTATCCCCACACTGCTTAGCTCCAGAGAAGACGGAAAGGCATTACTACCTCTTTTAAATCATATGATAGGACGGATCAAATCCTGGTTTCCCGCTCCCAATGTACACACTCTAACCACTTCACGACGGAGACGGTAACGTAATCCCATTTGATCGTGAGCGTGATTTATTGACAAACCCCTTCCAACATACAGCACACATGCAGCAGGCGACTTTGAAAACAGGTACATACAAGTATGGAACATATTTTAATGAAAGGAGGACTGTTGAAAACATTGTGGAAATACAACAAATTGCTCAAAATGACTAATTTCTCCTGTTGCTACAATGTTTCAAAGATCGTCTGTTGCAGAGGCGTCAGAAAGCGACGATATATGAAAAGGGTTTTGAAAATGACGAATTAAAACATGATTTCGTGTTCTTAAGTGAAGTAGACAGTGTTACAGTCCGTATTTACTAAAACAGATATATGATATATGATTTAGTGTTCTTAAGTAAACAGTTTGTTTGTTTGTTTGGAGTTTAACGCCGCTTTCAACAGCTTTGGTCATATCACGGCGGTCAGTGCACCTACCCATGTTTTCCTGGTTTTCCCACACCAGTACTTACACAACATTCTTTCGAAGCCACTGACTACTTTCTCACATAGATCAGAGGTGAGAGGCAATGGAAAACATCGCCCGAAAGAATGTCGCCGCAACCGGGTATCGAACCCGTGACCTCCAGATCACGAGTCAGATACGCTACCAATTGAGCTACCCGGCCGGGTCTCTTAAGTAAACAGTCAGTATTGACTAGCAAAGAATATGATATATGATTATTTTTTACATCGCTTTCAAACCATTATTACCCTTAACTTAAAACATGATTAAATACATCGGTGATTGAATTAATTCGCTTTCCGTCTTTTGCTGACAGTTTGACTATTTCCATAATAATATAATAATGATTTAAAGTAATCCGCAAAGACTTCACGACCAAGCCCGGGAAGTGTAAGGTTTTAGCAGAAATGCATAGTATCGTTATCGCGTATGACTAACCCTTTTTAACATGAACCGGACATAAAAAGATGTCATGAAAAGTAAACATAAGTGAGATCATAAGAGCAATAGAACATGACTGAACACAAAACAGATGCAGAGGGAAATAACACGAAAAGGCAAGATAGAATTATAATACTTGAATTGCTTTTAGTTATCATTATCAGTGTGTATCTGTCAGTGTTTTATGTATAAAGGAAACATATTTCAAAGAGAACCAAACCTATAAACCAAAATGTGAATGGTTGATCGACAAACAGATAGTTGAATTGCTTCATTTTCCTTTTCAATGTATATGAGTCAGTGTTTTATGTATGAAGGAAAGATATTTCAAAGAGAAATAAACCTAAAAAACAAAATGTGAAAGGTTGCCGACAAACGGATATTTGAATTGCTTTATTTTCCTTATCAATGTATATCAGTCAGTATTGCATGTAGCGAAAATAAATCCACCGAAGAGAATTGAAGTGAGTGTTTTTAGATAAGAGTACTTGAATATGTTTTAAAAGTAAAAGTATACGGGTTCGATTCAAGGCCGGGTAATCCCAAATACTTTAAAAACGAAAGTAATGGATGTCCCTCCTTGTCACTCTTGGTTGTGGAGTCAGCTTAACGGCTGTCTCGCTAGTGTTAGGATACATGGACCAGTAACATACTTAGGAAACGCCGTGGTAAAACTGAACAATGTTGAACTAGGCGTAAAACACCTTACCAATAGCAACTTTTAACATTTCTGTCAAAACTTAAGAGTCCAAATAAATGTTGATAATATTGACAAGTTAACTATATGCATACACATTTCAACGCATCTGCACCGGAAGAATCTTACGAACAGTGTGACAATTTAAAGGTAACTGTTCGTCATGAGCAAATAGTTTCATTTGCATTTTCCTTGTGTTGTTAAGTCATCTATATGAGGAATTCTTTATTACATTAATATCATTTAGTTTAAGGTTTTGTTTATGTATTAATTCATGAAAAGATGAATTACTGTATCCGTTTGCATATATCTGTTTATGTAACAAGTAAACTTATGACAAAGGAATAGATTTAGAAATCAATTTAAAATCATAGATTGAATTGTAATGTAATGTAATTTTACACATTAAAACATACTCACTCCCTGTCATACAGGTTCGAGTGCCGACCGGGTGATACCAACTACTTTAAACATAGAAGTAAAGGCTTTCCGTTCTCGGCGTTCAGTTATCAAAAAGTAGAAGTCCAAATAACTGTAGATAACTATTGATAAATTAATCATATTTGTACAAATGTTGACGCATCTGCAGCAGAAGAATCTTACAAACATTTTGACATTTAAATGCTTATAAAAATGTTTTCAGAGTAAATTTGTTGATTGTTGGAAAGAGATTGTTAAGTAACCACTAGAACCTACGTAAAGTAGAGATAACGTGTTATCTTCGTTGCATGAAACACAAAAGTGTTTTTCTGCATTCTTTCGTCACCTCATGTATTTAGATGCCTCTGTGATAATGCAATACTTTTGCTAAATTTTGCAGATTTCCATGTTT
This sequence comes from Serripes groenlandicus, assembly GCA_031761405.1. NCBI lineage: Eukaryota > Metazoa > Mollusca > Bivalvia > Cardiida > Cardiidae > Serripes > Serripes groenlandicus. The sequence continues at coordinate 36,593,038 of JASEVX010000014.1, forward strand.
CTCTTTGTTGTAAAGTTATCGTTATGGTTAAGTCTTTATTACACATATAACATTTAGTTTATTATTTATTTTCTTCGACGTTTTAATAGTCCACTTATAAATAACTAGGCTATATAACTAGACTTTCCCCAAAGTACTATACTATGACAGCCAAAAGCGGTAATCAAAACCGCTATATCTTTTTATGACATCATCATATACTCACCAGGGTTTACACTTGACTCATAAACAAACTAATAAATCTTAAATTGCTTAGTCAAATAAGAAACGCACGTCATATTGAGTCCAGAAAAGTGTATACATAATGGCTGCAAAATTACAAATGTGCGTTTTCTATGCCATTTCTGTTTGTGACGAAGAGTATTGCTGAGCTATGTCATACGTGCTATTAATCACTATTTGTCGATCATCCCTCGGCTGATCTTATTATATTTAGATGTGTCTAAAAACCATTGGTTTGTGGTTTTTGAGCTTCGTTTTCTGCAATCGGCTTTTTACGCGTGTCGAGCTTGATACATGCAGCAGTGGCCATGATGGAGTTCCCTTTGGCAATGTACAAATTCCATCCTAATGCTGGTCTACCGGTTCGTCCGTCGTTTTGGTCAACACTGTGCTTGTTAACACTCTAGAGGACCATAATGCAATCAATCTGCATGAAACCTAATTAGTTTTATCCTGATGATATCTAGGCCAAAGTCGTATATAGGTCATGTTTGGTAAACAACAAGGTAGTATTTAGGTCACTAACTAGGTGACCAGACCAAATTTGAGAAAATATTGTAAACGTTATTGAGACGTTGTACTTGAGCAGCTCGAAACTTTGTCTTTGTGATAGCTAGACCATCTTTTAATACGTGTCATGACTGGGCAAAATACTATGTAACATGGACAACTTTAAAGCAAATCTTGTTTACACTCAGGAAAATGCATTTTTAACTTGATCATGTTTGTCTTTAATATGTCTAGGATAGGTTTGAACAGGAATCATGTCTGGTCAAACACTAGGTTACATCGAAATAGAGCATTGTATAAACGTAAAGATATTGTCTCTGTTATGGTGAAACATTACAAGCATAGAGGCCAGGACAACTCCATGTTATTGTTTATAAAGAGGACCTAACATAGTTGCTGTGTCGGAGAGAGCTATGATGATCCCTCAACGTCCGTTGTGGTCAAGTTTATGTATACAGTTGGTAGCTGCGGAATCAGAAAGAGGGACAATGAAAAAACGTATGAAACAAAAGTAGGTGTTATATTAAATCAGGTGAGCGGTATAGGACCCTCTTGTCATATTATTATTACGAAATGATTAAAAGTTAAATGACATTGAAGGCAGAACATATTTACGTATATTTATCGATCATTTTTAAAATCCATTTTTTGGCCATAGTATGCTGAATGCAATACATTTTCAAACATTGTACACCTACATTGTATATATTCTTAATGTTTGTCAAGATGTTTACAGAGACCTCTGCTTGCTGCGAAGTCATTTCTTTGTCGGAAAGGGAGGGTTAAGACTAAGTAAGCAGACAAAGAATGTATGTTGTCTGAGCCATAAAGTGCTTCAAATATCAAGATTAAACCGCAATTTTTGTTGTGGTAGTTTTATATCTTTTTCACGGGTTCAACATGATCCATAGGTAAAGAAACTATTACCAAGCTTAGAAATGTACCTAGCCGAAGGATACTCCACCTTGACCACCACGACGCAACTTGCAATCAAACCCGGGACGCTCGGTTTCAAATCTCCGACGCTGACCTCTAGGTCTGATTCCCTTAAAGTGGTAGAAAATGTAAAAGTAAACACCCTCCTGGTACAAAACATTCAAAAACACATTGAACCTTCTTGTATATAATATGATATTACAACAATTAAATTAATACTTACAAAATGTGTACACCGAATGAAATGTAAAACGATATTTATATAATGCTGACATGATGAAAGCTCGGCATGATGTTTGGTATTTATTCTGCATTTAAAACATTCTACTACATGTATAACACAGGACAGTTATCATGCTGTTGTACTGTCTATTATTAAAATACAATATGCATAATTATTATTGCTTGTTAAACATAAGTTAATGGTGTTATTCTGTAACATAGAAAACATTAAGTAATTTGTGAAAAATGTGAATCTTTAAGCCTGAAAATTTGCTCAGTCTGTTCAGGATAACTCTTTTCATTTTGGTTTTATGTATTTATACCGAAACCACTCAGAACACAGGTTAAAGTAGATCGCTACATTTTTGTTTAATTTAAACATTCAGAATTTTATGAAGATTGATGTGTAGCATATTACCTTATCTTCAGAAATAGGAAAATAAAATGAGATCTAACCAGAATGGAGCATTTTCTGGGCCTTTTCTCTGTTTACCCCAATACTTTGGCAAATTTGACCGTTGTTACCGATGTAATATAAAAACAAATCGAAATTTTCGAATTATATTTTCAGTCTTACATCATTTGTTTGGTGCAAATTGAGGTCTTAAACACGATACAAGTTCAAAGGAATGTCCCTTTGGCTTACACAGAAATACATTTTTAGTGTAAAGTATAAGCAGAATGTTAGTTTTGTGGAGGCCAAAAGGATTGTTGCCCAGCAACAAAACACTCAAGTGAGCTTTCAAGAAGACAACATTTTTGCCAATAAAGCAAGACCATATGTTGTCACTCCTGTTAACAGACCACCGCCACAGACAAAGGAATGTACGACAGGCCAACTTCTTTTTTAAGATTTTATCTGAATTTTTTTATGACATCATTCTACAATTAAAAGCAATTATGTCAGATGAATATCCCTGTACCTCTTCCCATTCATCGTTACCATCAATTAAAAAAGCCACCTCTTCCAAACAAAATGAGTCTAATTTAAAACAAAATATATTTTCTTCAAAACAAAATGAATCTTCATCAAAACAAAATGATCCTTCTTCAAAACAAACTGAAACTTCCTTAAAAATAAATAAATCTTCTACCGTTAAAACATTTCAAAACATACAAGTAAATCACCTGATACCAATAAAACTTCAATTATCTAAATAATGCAAACCAACAAAACAAACCTAGGTCAAAATCAATCTCAAAGCCTGATACTGAAGGCTTTGAGAAACAAAGACCTAGAAAAAAGTTCAATTAGATAATACTAGTGACTCTACACCTAACATTAAAAACACCTAACATTAAAAACTGTTTTGAGAAATTCGATGACATGGAGACACAGGAAACTGAGTCTCCTAGTCCATGTTCGGATTCGAAGGATGACTGGAATCATAATATTGATTCCTGGCAGACTTCGGTAGCTGAAATCAAAATGTGTGAACCTGTATTCCAAGGCGATTTAAATTAAATTCCATAATCTAGTGGAACTGTCGTGGATTTAAAGCCAATTTTGAGGAATTGTCTCTTCTAGTTAATGAAAAGAAACCAGTAGCTATATGCTTAAAAATAACATTTTTAAAAGATAATGATTATATTTGTAGTCCTGATATATTTGTTTTGACTTTAAGTGGAAGGTGGAAAACGACCTTCATAGAAGTGATCATTTCCCTATAATTATCACTGAAACTAGGCTATCTGTCCAGGTAGGTCCGAGATGATAGAAGCTCCACAAAGCGAACCGGAATTTATTCCAGATGCGATGTGAACATTCCATTAATCCGGATGCTTTCTTGGAATGTGATGACCCTACATAACTATTTAATTATTTAATGTATCAGGCTGCTAAAGAGGCGATTCCCCACATTTTGACAAATCCAAAGCACCCTCGCAAACCTTGGTGTGATGAGGATTGCAAAAAGGTTATAGGAACACGTAAATCGGCCCAAAGGCAATTTAACCTGAGGCCAACCCATCAAAATCATGTATACTTTAAAATAGCTAGAGCAAAAGCTCTTAAAACAATTAAGCGCAGTAAACGTGCGTCTTGTAGACAGTATGTATCTAGATTAAATTATAGATCATCTGTCAAAAAGACATGGGACATGATAAGGAAAATAAAAGGAAAAAAGCAGTCCGCTTAGTGTGAATCATCTGAACACCTCAGACGGTATCAAAGAAGGATATTGCCAACACGTTGGCAGATGCACAAAAATCGTCCTCTTCAAAGTTTCAACAATTTCAAAGGCGGAAGGAGAAACGGCAAATTAACTTTAAATCGAAAAATGAAGAGGCATACAATAAAGCTTTTACGTTAAAAGAATTAAAATCGGCTCTCAAGAAGTGCCATGATATTGCTGCGGGTTCAGATGATATACACTATCAACTGATTAAACATTTACCTTTCCGGTCCTTTCTTGTTTACTTGACATAGAGAGTCATCGGTTGCCATGTAAACCATACATTTGCATTAATTAAGGAACACACAGAGGATATTAAGAGTATGCAACCTGTGATATGCCATACTAATTGGCCTAGCGGTTACAGACGATAAGTTTGAACCAAATAGTTAACGCAAACATACACACACACGACGTGCAAATTTGCAATGAGGTCGAATGGCTTTCAGCAAGTAGAGCTAAAAATAAAATACTTTTGAAACACTTACGATGTATTTCAAATTATTTATCATTTTTTCCTACCAATATCTGTCTGTCATCGAAAGGTAACTGATTCTGTAAGTGGGCAGATATTATAAATTTAAAATACTGATTACGCAATGTTCGAGTGTATTTTGTTGTCAATTGAAGTATCATACATTTGGTCGATGATTTATTCGATCCTAAACCCAACATTCTGAAGTTGAAAGTAAATACCAGTTTGATATATATTACATACTTACGTAGGCTCTTAGCTCTCAGGATAAATATACAACAACAAGGACAAGACTGATCCTGACAAGACTAAACAAATATAAACGCAAAACCCTTTATATTTACAAGATATATATTTTTGAATGATAAACATTCGATTGTGTGTATATTTCATGTTTTGTAATTAATTGTACATCTTTGTTTTGTTTATATATTACTATAATTTGTAGTTAGATTAGAAACTGTGTAATACGTCAGTAGAATAATGTCATCACAAATGCGTTAAGGTGATGTTACCTTGCCATAACTGTACTTTACAAATTAACACTTATATTTACCAAGCACGAATATGTCACTTTGCTATGTATATTGTATTTTTAATAATAGTAAAAAGGAATGATTCCTGCTCTTTGTTATATATGTATTTTAGTGATTTTAATGCAGAATAAAAAATGTCAGTCCCATATTTCACCATTTTGGCATAAACTAGGTATTGTACATTATAACTTGCAGATAATCTAGATAGTGGTACATTATTACTTGCAGTCATCTCAATATGTTCACATGTTTCAACAGACATACTAGTATAGTATACTATTTATTCTATCAGAGAGTTCAATGTGTTTGGATGTTTTGTATCCGGAGAGCACACACTCTCTTTAAAATCATTTAATCGATGAAAGAAATCGAACCTTACATTATTTACGACAAAATTGTAGATTAAGATCTGGCCGCAGAAGCATATGTTGTCATGTTATGTTATGTGTCCGAAGTATCACGAATTATTATGCCACCCGCATACCTATCCAGAATGAACTGTGCGGTTATACAGGATTATCTAAATATTCACTGCTCGCGATTTTCATAAGGCACATTAACCCGTATGACGGAAGATGCCGAATAATGTTACGTAAATACCCGAAGGTGTGACGTCTTCTGGGATATAATGGCATTCTTGTAAGAGTACTTAACATAGACAACGTACATAGATATTCGAATTAAATCCAATTGCAATGTTTTTGATGATTCCCTAGACAATGACATCGTACAAAAGGAATTATGTATTTTGTCTTACCAGTTTGAACCAAATCGGATCAAGAAGACGGCGATTAAGCTCAGATTCCTCGTGAAAATACGAACTGCTAGATATTTCGTTTCAAATTCAATCCCCCACACCAACACATTTTTTAGGTTAAAACAAGTGTTTGTAATTGTTGACTTTTAGATCAGAGATAGCCTTTTAGCATTTGTTTCATAATTGCCTGACGGTAGCTCAGTCGGTAGCGACGCGGGCTGTCAATCAAGGGGTTGTGAGTTCGAACCCCAGCTCGGCCAACATTCTTTCCGAAGTTCGACAAAAGTCATTGTGACAAATGTCATTCGTCTTCCACCAATGGGCTATCAGTCTATGTTTAAAAGCAGCCAGTTGCTTAGAAAGAATGTTGTATGAAGTATTGGTGTGAGAAAGCTAAAAACATATGAGTAGGTGAACTGGCCGCCGTGATATGACTGAACAATTGGTGAAAACGGCGTTAATTCCCAATCAGCGGTTATCCGAACTTTATTTAATGTATCAATCCGTCATATGATTGTTATGTTTAGCCTATTTGTCCTATACACAAAGTCTGAAATTAAAACATTGAAACTTTATTGAGAATATTGCAGAAGAAAATATATAAAATATGAGTTAACACCTAAATATCCAGATCCGATATTTTTTTGAAATATTGTATTGGTCTCCTTATTCCAATGTATAAGTGTGACCACTTTGAAAGGAATCTGCAAAACATAAACAACGTTTTGACCCAAATATGCAAACCGTAACGGACAGACCGTCGGATAGATTGACAAAACTTCGCACAGATAGACAAAACGTCGCACAGACAGTCGATGGCTTCGGACAAAGTACAAAACTTTGGGAAGTACTCATTAACGAACAGAAGCATTTCACGGAATGTGTTGCATAAGAAAGTCATATAATAAGTGATAAAATGGAAAGACAAAAATATGCACAATCCAAAAACAGCATCCCTAAGTAATGTTAATTGTGCAATTCACATATGTAGGTCAAATTAAGTTACCTTAAAACCAACTTAAAACTGGATACAATGGACATTTATTGAGACAATGGCTGAACTAAACAAGAACAAATTGAGATAACTAAACTAAGCATAGCAGAGTTATGTACCATGTTTTGTGCCGTTCTCTTGATCACACGGTATAAGTTCTACCACTTTGAAATAAATCTGCCAAATAGAAACAACGTTCTGACCAATACAAACCTTGACGAACGGACAAATGCACATTCTGACAGACAGCCGGCCGGACGTCGGATAATGCATCCAAGCTTTACAGACAGACATCACATAACGTATTGATAAGAAAAACTGGTCTTGATGCGACAAAACACGTTTGTGTTTTGGAAAAGGTTAACATGTATGGTATTTGTATATTGTTTTTGTTATCCCATATAAGCCGCGGCATCTAGCTATTTGCAGTTTAATTGAAACTCCAAAACGAGACCGTACAAGGTAAATATAAAAACACATATTTAGACTGCATTGTAGTTGATTTGTCAACAGATAAATCTGAGTCTAGGTTACAAATTGATGGATGTTGAGTCTTCAATTTACGCAAATGCAAATACATTACAATTTAAGTCCAATAATCGCTTGAAGCGCCTGAAAGATAACATCAATCTTGACCTTGCGGTTATAACTCGTATGTATGCTGAAATTAATCTCCAATTTGAGGATTGACTTTCCTAGTTTGGTCTACATAATAACAGACAGAGAAACGGAATAATTGAGAAATATATTTTGCAGCTGTATACGTCATATGAAAACATAGAACACAAAACACGCCCTGTTTTACCTTCTATTCCTCCAGTAGCTGCGAGACCGTTAGTACCAGTCTTTCATGGCAAGCATAAACACTAGGACGCTCTACAGCGATAGTGCTTATGTAATAACAAGTGTACATTGAATGATATGTTAATAGTCTTCCCAACCCTTTACCACATATACTAAATCTACAGCAAACAACATTCAATATGGCTAGGCTACAATACTGATGAAAACATTTTGGAAAATAACAAACTTGCTGTTTATTATTCATCTGGTAAGGCTAGGCTAAATGTGTCTAAAAGGGGCAAAGGTTAACATAATAATTATAGGCAAATATATTTAGATCATAGAAAAAAACTAGATTCATGTTTTAAAGCAATGTTGAAAAGGAGAAATTACCCATTGTCAGAAATTGCTCCGTTTCCAGAAGTATGTTCAATATTCGTATGTAACTAAGAAGCTATAACAGAAACTGACTGTTCAAACCTTTCCCGCTTACAGTCGCTTTTTGACACATGTGCAACAGACGGCATTTGAATGCATTGTAACAAGAGGAGGAGAAATTGCTTAACGTGATCCATTTCCTCTTTTTCGACATAGCTTTCAACTATTTTCAATAATTACTGTCCATAGATGTAATGCAAAATTGCTTGTAATCATTCATCATGATATTTATCTGAAAACGCGAAAGAGTGATATAATTTGTGTTGTAAAACGTTTCAATATATTATTTATGAAAATAATTATTGTTAAACGGCTTTCAAAATATTGTGTGAAAGGATGAATTGCTCATTGTCAGCAATATCTCCATTTTCCGCAATATTTTCAGTATTCGATTGCTTTAGTTTCACGGAAAGGGTTCAGCTATCATGTAAACGATGTAAATCTTTCCCGCTTACAGACACCTTTCGCCGTATGTGCAGCAGACGACATTTCAAAATATCGTTAGATAAGGAGATATTGCTTATCGTAGGCAATTGATTACCTTTACAAGAATAATTAAAACTTGACTTTCAGTGATTTGCATATTTCGCTATATATATTCCTGTTGTGGACTTGTTTTGGTCACAGCACGGTCGAAGTCAACTTACAAGACTGACATTGAGGTCAACTCATTAATGCAACCGAACCGATTTTTGTTATTCGGTCGAACCAATGAAATCATTGTAAACCAGATGGCAATTCAATCGAAAGTCTACTTTCGCAGATGAAAACATTTAGGTGCGGCTTGGTTGCAGCCGTAAGTCGACTTTCGAAAAGCATGCTATAAATTGGATAGTGGCGAAAAGCCCCTATCCAAAAAATCATTGTTCTAATAAATCTTATGCAGTGTAAAATAAAATGGTATTGATTGCTAACAAAATGTAATATTTCTTGGTTTTCTTTGATAATGTACAACCATGGATGAGTAAGAAATATGTACACAAATAGTGTGTGATTAATACGTCGAATTGTTTACTAAACCTACCATTTAATAAAATAACCAAGTAAATCCCAAGTTAATTTGACATCACTGCACCCCCTCTCTTCTGGTGTTCTGTTTGAACTATAATAGTGTACATTGCAGGACCATACATATGCATACTTTTCAGGGAAATACAGTGGTTGTCATCTCTGCACCCTGCTGTGATTTACTCTAAAAAAATGATCTTGCTTAAAAGAAAGAAATCTTCTTGTATATCATTACATGTGCGTCGGAGGTTTTGTGTAAATGATATAGTGTGTAGTCTTATATAGTAAATAACGAAGGTGTTATAGCAGAAACATATAAATACGTTTCATATGTCTGTGGTAATATTAAAGTGTCGATTAAAAGAGTATCGTAAAGATTAGAAATAGATTTGAAATATTGTGACAAGAAGAAAAATACCTGTTTTCCGAACTCGTCTGTTGCATTTTTTTTTTAGCAAGGGTCTTGTTAGAGACAATTGTTATAGTACGCGAAATCCGAAGACACTAATCATTTTGAGACTGGAATCTATACAACTGTTTTATGCTATCGGCATTGAATAACTTCACCTCTGTCTTTCTATATCAGCTGTCCGTTTCTGAACACCATCTCAGGTTCTGAGAGATGTCTTGGTAGTTGCTGATAGTATATAATGTAAATAAAAGTTTATTATCTGTGGACATTTTTAAAAAATAAACGGAATGTTCTCACCTCATACCCATGTCGTACCTTTCCAACCTCATAATAGTTCTTGCTTAAAAATGTACATGCGGAAATGTGTTGGCAAATCAGCTGGAAAATGAATTTGATTCGACATCACTTATCCAAAAAAAAAGAACTCGAAAGGAATTTTACGTTAACATATATGAATTACATGATTGAAAAATGTATTTCTACGCTGCCAATATGACTTGGTCACGCTAAACATGCATGGACAAATTAAAGCAGTATATGCATACTTTCTTCAGGTGTCATTCACACACTGAACAAATTAAAGCAATATGTAAATACTTTCCGTTGTGTATATTGTTTTTAACAAATGAACTATGAGTGAAAGTTTTTCCACTCAAAGTGACGCCTCTTAGTGTAACGTATTTCTATATAACACATGCATTTCATGTTAATCTTTGTAGTACTACTATATAATATTCTACTAAGCTATTCAGATTTTCCTTCATTTAACCTTGTACACATACACAACACGGCCCTTATGTTTACAATTTCAAAATGTATTCGCATCTAGGTGAAAAATTGCTAGGATGGTACAAATATCAATATAAATTGTGTATCATGAAAAACACTTCAGAATAATAAGTACCACCGACCGGTCTATAATGACTTCTTCAGACTGCTCATTGAATATTCACATTATATTTGTTCACCTATGTTATTGAAAATTAACATGGTCCGTTGTTTTGAGGCAGCTGTAACTGTGACTGTATAAAGCCATGCTATACTGATGCCTACAATTTAGACTATTTTGTATCAACGTAGTTTAATGTAAAATAATCTCCAGGCAAAGACCATTTATTATTGTTCTATTATAGCAAAGTGTAAGTATTATTTTATTTATGATATTAATCATGTTAATTTCAAAAGATTATATAAATTATTTCAAACAAGATAAAAACAAATATGCCACCATTTTTATGCCATCATGATCGCTTTTCGTCTGGCATCTGTCACCTTTTCACTACAAACCTATTCTCCTCCTTAAAAAAAGACAATTTCAAAGTTGTCCAAAGAATTCAATTCCTTGTAGACATTTGATTGCTGCGGCATTAGAAAAGGGGAAAATTGCCAACACTTTTAAAATTCTCTTGTCCAAAAGTTCTGGTCCGATTTGAAAATTATTTTGCACAAATGTTCCTTGGGGAACCCTCTACCAAGATTGTTCAAATTTCCGACCCATTAAAAACATGGCCTCCAGGGGGCGGAGCTTGTCTTCTTTATTTGTGCAGTGTAAGATCTTTAAAAAGAAAAATGTCCAAAGGTACTAGCCCGATTAAAAGATAATTTGGCACACATTTTCCTCGGGTGACCTTCTAGCTGAGTTGTTCAAACTAATCCGAGCTGTTGAAAATCATGGCCGCCTCTTGCGCGGCTTGTTTTCCTTATATGTGAATTGTAAACGCTTTGAAAAGATCTTCGTGTCCAAATTGCCTGCCAGATTTAAAAGTAATTTGGCACAAATTTTCCTTGGGTTAGTCGCTATTAGAATTATAAAATAATTCCGATCTGATGACAAACCTTAGCCGCAAGGGACCGAGACTTGTTTTCCTTATATGTAATATATTTAGATATTCTTGTACTAAATCATTGGCCTGATTTAAATAAAATTTGGCACAAATGTTCCTTGTGTGATCCTCTGCCAAGGTTGTTCAATTTATTCTGATCCTTTGAAAAACATGGCCATCAGGGAGATTGCTAGTTTGGCATATATGTATAGAGTTAAGACTTATTTGTAAACTATTGAAGAGCTATTAAATCATGTAAGCGATATAGGGCCATCATGGCCCTCCTGTTTGTTTTAGTGACCAGAACATGTAGATAGAGATTGTATATGTTTTGCTTTGATACTTTAATTGAAATTTCAATATAGTTTTCATTGTTATGCAGCGTTCTTTTGATTATGTAACGACCTTTGTGAAATACCGCCAGTCAAATAAAAGTGTTTGCGATAGACACCCATTATGTGTATACACTATTATGCATTCAACTTAAATATGATTCAATTAACGGACATAAACATGCCTTCTAGTGAAATATATGTGATAAAAACTTGATCGGTAAATCCTTGTCCTAATGTATTCCATGATCGGCAGAAAGCCCCTTATCAATATGGTGGAGAAAAGGAGAACAATGTAAACGTTATTAGAACCATAATCATGTTCTTTTCTCTATAAATATGAATATTAATTGAAAAGGAAAATAATATCATATTTTGTCCTTCAGTCCGTCATTATTTCAATTGATATCATCTAATGTTATGCTTGCAGCAGACGAATACTGAAAGCATTGTAGGAAAAAGAAATAGCGAGGATTCCATTTCCACAATGATTTCTACTCTAGAGTCTATAATTATTATTATGCGGAAAAGGGAAAATAATGAAAAAGTTTCTGTAACCTTT